>JANHGL010025058.1:0-19710 GCA_024611195.1 Ceyx melanurus | reverse complement strand
ATAAATATAAGGCCTGCAATGTTTAAGTTTTAACTGCTGATTAGAGCACTTAAAGTTATGAAATTCGAGAATTAAAGTTCTTTTTTCTCCTGAACACCACCATCTGCCATAACTATCATATGTTCAGTGGGCAATGCATAAAAGGCAATGCAGGTTGCTGAGTAATTTATTCTGAGGTTTAGAAAAGAAGGGTGAAGGCACCAATCTTCAGGTAAAGCTCTGATTATTGAAACTAGACTGAAAGGTGATGTTCTTAACAGTGCTGGTAAACTGCATTGATAGATCAGTACCTGCACTGCAGTATTCCTAATCCATATTTAAGTAAATGTCTTCATTAATACTATTAGGATAAGATTTATGCCAAACTAAAGATGTCTACTGCAAGGAATTATGTTGAATAAACATACTCCAAATGAAAGATTGAGTGGTGGGCAGTTTTCTCCTCATTGTAGCATGAGGATAGTTTATACTCATAAAATGTTTACATCTTTCCACATGCATGTGCTGATATATAATTCTTAAGAATACTAGTTACAATATTTCTGAGCAGCTTACCCCAAGTTCTGTGCAACAAATGTAGAGAAACATGTTAAATACATATGGACACATCAAAGATTAAAATATTACTCATAGATCTGAGGTCTATTACCCCAGGACACATTATGTATTCTGTTTTTCATATGTTCTCAAGTGTTTCATTAAACATTAGTAGTTTTCTCCATTTTTTTTTGGGGGGGGGGGTAATTTTCCCCTGATATTTTGCTTAAGAAAGATGGGACGTGACAGCATTTGCTTTTTGAGTCAAAATCTGTATTCTTTATACTAAATTTTGAAAGCAAAGGTTTGTTTCTGTCAGGCTATGACTTGATTGCCATTCTTTTATTAACATACAGCCAAGCTCTACATAATCAAGTGTACAATGAGGAAAACAAACATCAGGTCAACAAAACCTTTTCTCTTAAAAATGTTGATGAACATATTAGCTAAGGGCCAGACTAATTTTCCCATCACTATCATTATTACTCCTACCTTAAAGGCATTCTGCATCTTCAATACCTTTTTTTAGCAAATGAATTATTTTGCTGTGACTTTTCACATAAGCAAAGCAGTGATTAGGAGAGCACCTCCAGTTCAGAGCATGCCTAAGCACACTTTAATCCCCCTGCTGTTAAAGCATGCATAAAATTACTCCTAAACAGAGATGAGTCTGTAATTTGCTGTATGTAGCTGTGCATGAAGAACAGAGGCTGTGAACAGGCAACCAATCCTGGGTCTTTTGTAGTCCAAAGATCTTCACCAAATGCCATACTCCTTATGTACTTTCAAGACCTGTGAAAAACGATGTGATATCTGATTCAGGAGCAAAAAGTGGCAACGTAACTAGAGCATGAAGATCCTCATAAAGCAGTCACATGCAAACAGTATCCTGTGTATCTCAGAAAAAAAAACTGATCTGAAAAGATTTGCTGGCTTCTTGAGAGAAGAATATGCTGTAAGGGGTTCACCTAAATGTCAAAAAATATCTGTGGGTGAAAATACTTTTTCAAGTTACCCTCAGTCTGATGGCCAGTCCTGAAGACCAGTATTTTGCCTAGATTGGTCTTAGAATGGGAGAGGAATCCCACCTTTCAAGAATCTGAAAGGCACTGAAGAAAAGGAGCAAAGAAGTAGAGTAATACAGGTTAAAAATCAAAGGCAGAATTCCAGCTGAGTCTTGCATGCAGGAGGTGTTGCTTGCTTGGAGGAAAGAGGAGAGTTTGAGACTTGGAGAAAAGTTTTGAGAGGTTCTTCAACTTAGATCAGAAACTTCAGTGTTCCAGTCAGTCTGTTGGGTGGAATTCTTGCTGTAAAATACTCTTCCCGTGGAATGCTTTGCAAATAACTGAGATGCACAAGATGTGCACTCATCCTGTGCACAGCTAAGAAATTCTTTGTGTTTTGGATAAACAGAAATATGGTGTATTTGTGGTGGTTTGGAAAAGAGCTCCAAAATGGTAGTGCTGTGCTTCCTGAGCAGACAGGCAGTGAGTATTTTCTACTCCAGGTTCATGACTCAGGCCACATACATGTGCCACTCGTGATCAGGGCTGCTGTGGTAAATTTACTCAAGAGAGAAGAACTGTTGCTTGTCCAATCAAGAGAGAGAGATATGTTTATGGTGACTATTTCTTTCTACTCACAAGGGTAAACCAGATGATTTGGATAGTTCATCACTGTCTAGTACATAGTAATTCCCTTCAAGCTGTAGATGGTCTGAATATAACATAATAGAGCAGTAGGGTAATATAAAAATAACATATATGATTTTTTTTTTCCTTCCTTTCCAAAAAGGAGCTATTATATTTAAATTACACAGAGCAATAGCACTTTTCTGTTTTCTTCAAGATCCATTATACAAATTTCCTGCTCTGATCTCATCCTCTTTTGGGTGGCTATATTGTGCAGCTGAGCATTTTGAACTATTTTTGCTTAGGGGACAGTACAGAGTGGGATTTGTCCTGTGACAGCAGAAAGAGCTGCCTTCTTTAGGAGCTTGGAGTTTGCATCTTGAGTGCAAGCTCAATGCACACTGTGATGTGCCAGGGGACTGCTACCAGTTACCCACACTGGGCACCTATTAATATTTCAGTATTAATAATCCCTCTCCCACTGGTGGTGCCACCTAAGTTTTGCAGATGTTATATACCTGAACTCAGGAATTTATCTGCATCCCAAGCCTGGCAATAAATCCATTGCCTACATGAAGGCATTTGACTGTCATTAAACATTAAATGGATACAGTCACACAGCTTTAATCCTATCCCTAGGGTGCTTTAGGCATCCTATAGGGATCTTAATCAAGATTGTGTTACCTATGGCATTCAAACACTAGAGAGTGACTAGATCTTCAGTTTTCAAAGGAAGAGAATGACAATTACCCATTTTCACTGAATGCTCCAATGCCTAAGGCAATCTAAGAAACTTTCCTTTTAGGTTTAAAAAATCTTTTTCAGAAAGTTTAGTCTGGCTAAATTGATATTTCTCAAGCAGCATCAAGATATCGTTACAGTCTGTTTTCCATAGGTTTTTGAAACAAGAGACTCACAATTTAATATTTTTACTTTAAAGAAAAAACAGGCTCTGAAAAACTGATGAATCTATTACCAATGTGCTTTGTATCCCTGGAGGAAAGAAAGTCCCATAAGACTTTGCCTTGTATTTTTTTCACACTCTTTTTCTTCTGTCAAAGCATTGTATTATTGATACTATAGCTACAAACTTAATTTGGGTTACAGTTATTGTTTAAAACCATTTATTTTTTAACAGGAACACTCCGGAAAATTGCCATAAAATAAAAAGGGAAGGAAAGACTTGGAAAAGACATTTTCAGTGCAGTTCTTCTGTGATTGCCTGTTGCAGAAAACCTAGGCTTTACTGTGACTGAAATAAAGATATGAGCTAGATCAAGAAATCAAGGACAGTTAAAAGAAAATGTAGTTTCATCTAATATTCATTATAGGAAACCTAGAAATAACTATAGTGACCTAACTTCCCAAATGGAATTCTAAACAGGAAAATGAAATCTTGAAGAGCTGGTTTCTACTTTGTGGGACAGGTGAGCATCTGCATATCCTGTACTCCTTTTAATGCCTGTAACTCCTCTTCCCCTAATTCAAATTTCTTTCCCAAATCCACTTCTCCTGTTGGACCTTCAGTATTAAACACACGTTCGTGCTTAAAAAAAAATAAATTAGAAATGTAATGAATCTGAAACTGAGGATTTTCTGACCTCTCCCAAAAATTTTGGAAGACCCTGTGTCTCATCTGGCCAGTCCAGCTGCCTTGAAGTATTAGCCAGTCCTGATTAGATGTTTTTAATAATAGTCCTCTTCTGAGTATTTTTCAGATCTCTGGCTTCTCCATCCCAGTGACTCTAGCATTTTTTTTATTTTTTTATTTTTTTTCTGGACATCACATCTGGTTCCAACAGCACTATGCTGGAAAATTCCTATGTAAAGCAAGAACGTGAGTTGGCCTGAGGATCTTTCTCTTGTAAACACAACACACACTAAATGATCAGACAGGAGAGAAGCCACAGGAGAGTTATTTTTCTCATAGGTGGGTTTCCAGGCTGTATCCTACTTCAGCACCACACTCATCCTTCACTAAGATACATGGTAAGGGCTTCCCTTCTGCATGCAAGAAGGTCCCATGTCCTCACCTCTCCTGCAACACTGATAAGAAGCAGATAAATGGCAAACCTGAGAAAATTCTGATAAAGTTTAAAACCACGGAAAACAAAGTTTTCTGGTCAGAAGTACCAGCAAAAGTTAAACATAAGTGGTGCCATCTGCCCTGCTTCCAGCATAAAGTACAAGATGTATGCCTGGGGCTGCCAAAGGTTCAGCAGATCCATCCTCCTCTAAAAGCCCTGAAATGCAGCACTGACAGTGGGACTGAGACAGCTTTTGGCAGGCAGAGATGTGTTCAAAACTCAGAAATGGAACCAGATTGTGCACTCCGGGTGGAAATGTTTGTCAAAATACTACTTATTGTAGCAGCAGTGGAGGCTGAGGCTGTTGCTGAAACCCCCATCAAAACACTAAAGAGTGAAATATATATATTTGCTTAGAAAAGAGCACAAGTCACAACCAAATAGGCTATCTTTACCACATTGTTAATATTTATAGCTTTACACTTAGTGACACCTCTGATAACCAAAGCAGCTGCTCACCAGGCTTCATTGATATTCAGAGCAGCAGCCAAGTAGCACAACTCATCACTGGTGTGCATTTCCAATATTAATTCATATTTACAGCTCTGTAGGTGATTTAGTTAACTCATGTAAATTGACAGTGGTAAATCATGATACTAAGGTTAATTTGCAGTGTGGCCTCCCAGGTAAAGTAGTATCTTCAAATAAAAGCTCAGGAATGAGTTAGTTACTATCTGCAATAGCTTCCATTCTTATAGTATTTAGCATTGAAAATGTTTATCTCTTAGCTATATCCATGCCCAAAATATGCTCAGCTGACCCCCATGGTAAGTAATAATAGTTGTCAAATCCTGCAGTAGCATAATTATGTTTAAGCTACCAGGCATTATATGCATAAAAACAATTTTCTAGGATCAAATATCCTTCTTCTGTCTTTTTGGCAATGCAGGTACATGAAAGTGAGTTATCTTCTGCTAACAGTATTTTTCTGCAGAGTAAATCAATATGTGCAATAATAATCTGTGGGATTTGAACAATAGTAGTATTTTCTACAGTTTATTATCTACACTTCTTCCAATTTATTTTCTGCAGATGTCCCCTTGGCTATGTGCATCAGATGTCTCCTTGGACATGTGCATCGGATGTACACATAATTATTAAATAGCAAATTGAGAAAAACCTGTAATACATATGCTCACTGAAAAACCATCAGTGTAGAATAAAAAAAGGCAATGCACTCATTAGCATGGCTTTTAAGCAGATATAATTTATTCACTTTCTCATAGCTCTGAATCATTTATTTGCTGTGATTTTTCCAAGTGGCACTCATATCTAGCCGTTTGCCTTTGTGAGTAGGTGAAAATGACACTTAAGGTATTGCACAGACAACACTAGATTTTGGGTGTCCCTAGAGTAGAAACTACCCCACCACTGTAAACAGATTGCCCCAGGGCAATTCCCTCTTGGTTCTTCAGTACTACAAACCTACCCTATCCCAAGTCTTTCTGCATAACCAAGTGGGACTCATTACCTCAACTGGTAAGCTGTGGAGTGTGTTTCATTGTCTTGGAGCACAGTCTTGTGCACTGACAATTTTACTTGTGGAGAAGCACAGGGACAATCATTCAGTCCCCAGGGGCATTACATTCTTCAGGAGACAGTTCACCACCACAGAGAAGTGGGCAACAACCTTCTGGGAGACCAGGTATGTATTTAATCATTAAGACACTATTCACATGTTGAGAGCCAGCCCTTTATTCACCAGCTGCTGATATTGAAATGAAAGACCATACACAGATCAAAGAATGAATGGGAAGACTTGAATTCTATGGAGACTAAATTTTCCACACTCTCTAATTCAAAGCTGTCCATGGCATCACTTGAGACATACAAGAGACATCCTGTATGAATGATTTATCCTTAGTGCAAACCTGCAAACCAACAGCATCATGATGCTGAAGGCACAGGTAGTTGTGTTCAGCCACCTGGTGAAAATAATTGTCTTTTATTTTTTAATTCTTTGGTGCATTTGCCTATTGACCAGCTAAGCAAGTGCAGTCCTTGAAGCACATTTTACACATTGGTCTTACCAGTTGCTTAATACCTCTCAAAATCTCCAAGACACATTTGTGTGATTACTAAAGGTGCTTGCTTATGGTATAATTTCATTTGGCACTAATGAAGGTGTATAAAAAATAAAGCAGTAATAGCTTTATGAATATTCATGGTAAAGTCATGTAGCTACTGTTGGTAACATATTATTCTCTTCTGTGAGTGCTTTAATGGCTTGCTGCTTTATTCATGCAAGCAGTTGCAACTCCTGGGTGTTTCACAACTTTTAGCATGCATACCTCCCTATCCTCCAAAACTGTAATTAGGGTCATGTCCCTCTCTTAGATTTGCCTTTAAAAAAAATACATTAATTGTGGGAAGTTTTAGTAGGACTGGAAGTACTCAGGCCCTGGCTGAGGCCCTTGAGATGAGAAAGGTGCATAGGCTGAGAGATAAGGGGAAAAATAATGAGAAAAAGCAAGTGATGGGAGAATGCAGGTGTTCTGCTGATGCTGTTAGATAGCAGGCACTATAACTTGACCAATAAGGAGGTGGAAAAACAAGGAGACAGAAAAATGTCACCTATAGAAAAAGTACACACTGGCTTTGCCTGATGTACTGAAGAGATAAAAGATTGCTGGAAGAAAAATAAAGTGGCTTCTGTCTTCAGCTTGTAGTTTCAGCTTTTAGTTTTTGGCTTTCAGCTTTTGCTTTTAGCTTCGTAGTTTGGCTTGGGCTTTTTAGCTTTGGCCTGAGCTTTGGCCTGAGTTTTGGCTTTTCTACCCTGAACTCACATATTATTGTGTCCATCTGAACCTTGACAGCAAGTCCTTCATAGAAGGATTTGCAATATACAGTAAGTATTCAACATGGAGTATACAGTAAGTATGCAACCAAGTCTTCTTTCTGAGACTGGTAGCTTAGAGTTTAGCCCATTTCTTCACAACCCTCTGGGATCACTGAAAGCTTTGGCAGATCTCACCCATGGGGAGCTCTGAGAGAAACTAGGAAACTCTACTTCTTTCCTGTCAGTGTTATGCACGGGGGCTTGGAATAATCCTGTTACAGATAACTTTGACCCTTGGGGGTGTCCAAAGATATGGAAGATTTACACAGCTGATGCATACACTTGTTTACAGGAAACAGCATAACTTCACTACGTGCTTTCCAATGCACTTGGATGTCTTCACACCTCTTTATAAGGACACAGAGTACTCAGTATTTTTCTAATTGCTACACTCCTTGTGGTATATGCTGTTCTGGAAAGAAGTGTTCAGTAAACATTGGCATAATGAAGCATTTATTCTTCACTTGTCCACTGGGGAGGAAGAAGTAGCATCTGGAGGATTGAAGCTACCATATCTCAGAGAGCTTTTTAAAAGCATTTTTTCTTATTCTATGAAAATGGGTTTCACGATGGGGAAGCTCAGAGTAGACTCTTGCCATACTCTGCAGTAGCTGAGAACTTTGCTTTTTGCATTCTGGAGGTGATATTGCTAAATTGAGGCAGAAATGTTTTGGTTTTCATCTTTTGAAAGGCAATTTTTTTGTGATGTTTCAATCAAAACATTATGGTGTCAAGTGAGGTAGCACCTTGAAAGAAAAGCTGCTACTAAGATTCTTGACAAAGGAGGCAGGAAAGCCAAGATTGCTGGCAAATAAGTTTTGCTTTAATTTTGTAAACTCATAATGAATCACAGATTAAATGAGTTTTTTCGAAAATGAATGCAGGTTTGTCAGCTAAAATTATTAGAGGTTTTAGTTTTATAATTCAAATGACCCAGCTTTTAGATTAGTGAAACTCTTTCAGTTCTGCAGCTCTGGAATGTAGCTATGTGATAAAATTGGTTAAATCTTTACAAAAAAACCCAGGTAGTGGCTCTAATTTATGTCAATTCACATTTGCATAACTCTTGGCATCTTGAGTGGAACATTTACTTCATCTGTCTGAAGAGAAAATCAGGTCTCTGAATTTATTTTAAACGTGTAAATTTGGTCAACTGGTTCCATTAAACAGCAAATTGAATTGAGAATAGGTGGATTACAGCTGTACTTGAGAGAACGAATTCAAAAGAAATTCCTCAAGACAAATGGACTTGAATAACTCTTGAGTGTTTCCTTCAAATAATCATTTTAAGGGTTTCTAGTGAGATTTTATTTGGCATTATATCTCTATTCTGAAAAGAGTGATGATGCCCTAAAAGCATGACTTTGGTATTGTGCAATGAAGTACTGTAGTTAGTTAAATGGTAGAAGACCAAGAAAGCTACTTTTGTTCACTTGAAAGTAAAAAGCTTAAAGCAAAAGTGTTTAAGCAGTTTGAAAAGCAGAAGTTGCAAAATGTGGAACATGTTCCCCAACAGTTAAATAGTTGTGAAACATTTAATAATAATAATAATAATGACATTTTTGCTGTGCCAGGCACTGATGTAGTAGTGTGTGAGTAACTCACCTATCTTTAGTGGTACACTAAAAGGCCTTGCACAGTGAAGAAGCTGATGGAAACAGGTTTAAAAGCTAGTTTAAACTTCACTGTTGACCTGATCTTAGGTGTTTCAGTGAGAGTGTCAGTGTGTGTGGCCTACTGAGCCCAAATCAGAGCACACTCAGTCTCCACCAGAGATGTGGGGATCCAGATGTCCCTGAAGGAATGAACCTGATTCTCAATGACTAAGCAATTGCTGAAGGGGAAGGAGCAGCAGAGAAACACTGATGTGGGGCAGGACAGAGCACCTGGGACTTCTTTAGGGAAGACAGGCTGATGTGGGGGCCTGGATGCTCAAGGGCATGAGATGCCTCTCTACAGCTCCAAGTGAGGTGCCTTTGTTTTGGAAAGAGATGAGTTGCAGACATCCTCATGAACATTTCTCATGAGCTAGTTGGGATGATTTAGAACTCAAGGTCCTGTCTTGTCATTATCACAAACCTGAGTTTGCTGTGCAAGAAAGGAGTTTACAAGGTATTCAGTCATGGCCATGACTTCTCTAGATAGATGGAGGTCATATCCTATGTAACTGAACCCAGGAGAGTTTATGTTCAATATCAGATCTCATCCTTTGTCTAGAATAATTTTCCAGAGTAATTTTAATTGTTGCAACGTAATAAATAATAAATGGGATCATGCAAGACAATTGTTCCCCTATGAAGGAAAGAACAAAAAAAAAAAAGGCCTTGTTTTCCTTCTTACTATATGATGGGATGTCTTTAATGTAACTTTTAGCTCTAGTGTGCATTGATGCTTTTACTCAGCTAACAGCATTTAAAGGTTTTGGATATACTTTATAACTGTTAGGGATGCACTGCAAGGGTTGGGGGATATTGGCATTAACTTCAGTCCAAAGAAAACAAAATTATTTGCCTGGGAGAAGTGTTCCAAAATTGCACAGTGCTACAGTTTAAGTAGGGTGACCATGCCATTTTTGTTGGGGAAATCACAAGGGTGTATTAAAAAGCAATCAAAAAAGTGTGGCTGTTGCCTCTTGATGTGAAACGCCAGCATCTTTCTATTTAAGGCTTTCATGGGTCTGTTGCTGAGCAGCCAGGGGTGCAAGTGTTCATTAAAGTCCAATCTCTTTGCAAAATCATAGCCTTGAAGCAGGCTGAACAAATTCATATTAAAAATTATCTGGCCTTTGTGTACCCCCTCAGGTCTTTCATGAGGAAGTGAACTGTAGGCGTGCACTGAAAATAAATAGAGAACCATTCAAATGATCTTCACACTTTTGACAAACCATGGATGCTCATTTTCTTGATGCCTCTGTTATTTAAAAAGATTTTTTGGATAGACATTCAGCAATATTTCAGATGGGCTTACTTTCTCAGATGGGCCTATTCATCTTGAGATAATGTCTAACACCTTACTCCTTAATTAATTTCATCTATTTTTCCAGAGAGCAATAACATTTAATCCTGGTTTGAGAAAGCAAGTTATAATTAAATAATCTGCTGATGTCATGGACTGTCATGAACTACAGGAAAACTACAATTAAATTATAACCATTGGCTCCCAATGCAATCTGGCATTGATGACTGTTTCCATATATAATTAATATGTCTATTCTTATTTAGAAACCTTGGTCCAGGCCCATGGTGGCCATAAATTGGTATTCCCTTGCAGACTTCAAAGGACTACAGCAGCTTAATTTGGCTGGAGATCTAGCTAGTCAGACTTTGGTGACTAATTATGTGAACAGTGGCTAAGTAAAAGGATTTTTAAATACTCGTCTCCATTCAGACTTCTGAATTTTGTGTAAAATAATGGACATTTCAGAGGCAACATGCAGGACACACCTCATGTTTCTACTAAATATATTTTCTTCTGATGACACAAAGTATAAATGTTATGAAATGTACCCCTAGGTAATTTTTGTTCATGCAAACAGCACATATGCCAGAAAAGTAATAAATGAAGGGCACAGTGTCATTAATCAGTGTTTTCATATTAGCATTTTGAGAAGTTTGTAACAGGATGTAAACAAAGCCATTACTCACTGATTGAACCATCAGAAGAAATAATATCACTTGAAGTCCTTTTAGCATTTTTTGATATGTAGATAATAAGGGACTTCAAAGCGAACTTTAAAAGCTCGTTTCCAGTCAAATAAACTCTCCTACAACTGCCTAATACCTTCAATAGCAGACATGGAACAGCTGCTGGCCTCTGCTAAAGCAAACCTGAACTCAGCAAAGACAGGGAGCTAGTAAACACAGATGTAGTGCAGACATAGACACTTCTCACTGACTTTGAGCTTCACCAGCTTTGGCTCCAGATTGAGTGATTAAGACAACTTCAAATCACAGAATAAAATTATCTTTATTTATAAATTGCTTTGAACCATGCTTGGAATTTTACACATTTTAGTTACAATTTGAAGTAGTGATTTTTACTTGGGGGAAGGTGTCATTTTGGTTTCTTACTAACAGTCAGATCAAAGCTCAAATCTATCATTGATTACCAAAGGATAAACCAAACAGATAAAAACAACAAAGCATCTCCTCATGGAATTGCTCTCCTCATGGCAGCTGTTTCTGCCAAGGACTTGCATGACCTTCAGAGCTCAACAGGGTGGGTGAGAAAAAAGGCAACATAACACTGGTGAAAGAGAGTTTGCTTTGTGTTTGCTGTTTCCTCACACACAAAATCAGCAGGTGGATCCAAGTGGCCACCCACTCAAATGGACTTTCTGCAGAGGTGCTCAAACTGGGGCAGCCTCTGCTTCATGGACAGCAGCACTAAAGGTGCCAGTTGCCAGTTGCTCACAGCTCTCCTTTTCAGTTTGCACTCCACCACCCTTTCCAGTCAATCTTTGTGAAGGAAGGAAACTGTATTTCTGTGGCACCTCTGTTTGCCAGGTGATATCTGGGAGTTTTCCTCCAGCCCTGTGCATCAGGGTAACCAACAGCAGCCAAAGCAAAATGTTAAATACGATGGGATCCTGGGGTGAATGTAATGAAATTCAGGATTAGCCAGTTTGAAGGATGACATCAAAATCCCTTGTACAAGGTGGGAAAGTGTTTCTGAACAACAGCATTGCTGAGGAACAGCTCAAAACAATCATAAACATCCTCCTGGTTGCAACAGCGGTGGACAAGACACATGCCCTGAGTGAGCATCATTATCACACGTTGCACCAGGAGGGAGTTATTTCCTCTCATTTACTGCTGATGAAATTTCACATAATTGTCTTCTGGATGAGGCTCTGAGCAGAGGATTCAGGAACAGGATACTCTGATGCTGAGAGGCTTGAGAAAATCATCTAAGGAGCTTTCCACTCAGCTTATTATCTACAAGGCCAGATGGTTATTCATGAAACACTTTTATTGTTTTAACTGGGGTGTTTTGTTTGGAAGAAGTTTTTTACATGCAGGAGAAACAGCCCACTTTATAGGGGGGACACAGCAGTGCTCCGTGAGGATTTTAACATGGAAGGAAAAAGAGATTCCAGGACCTTTTTTCAGTCAGAAATGAGAAAATGATGATACCTTCCTTAATCAAACAAAATATTTGTCAACAACTGTTGGTCTGGTATCTGATTTCAAAGCCATGGGCTTTGATAAAAGCTTTTATCAAAGCCCTCTTCCTACCTCTCTGTCTGTAGTACCATTAGCTTTGCAGCTAATAGCTGATAGACACATCAGTTAAGATTAAACTACCCTGCAGGGCACAAATTCTTCCTACTGGGGAAGATTTTTTTAGCCACTTTGCCTTTGGGAAAATGTCCAGGCTTGGAGATTTAATTTTTCAAAAAGAGCTTCACTGAGAAATTTGAAGGAGAGCACCTTTGTTGTTAAGGAGTTGAGTAAATACTCTTAGATCTTTGCAAAATATTTCCTTTTATTATATTCTTGGAGTGTCACCTGTGCTGATTTTCCCAATCTGATTGGCACAGTCTCCTGCTGAGGTATCACACAATGGCCAGTGAGCCTCCCTAGGCAATTGGGAAATGTTCACCTTAAGAGTTTTGTCTTCTCTGGCTTATAAAAGTTAATGTACTCTGGCCAGCTTGCTTGAAATGGATAAACAAGAAAATACAAAATGTTAAATAACTTTTTTTTTTTTTAATTCACAAATAATCTGCAATTACTCAGAGAAAATCTGTGTTGAGTGCAACAACAGTTGGCAATCTAATCCCATTTGTGCCATATTTTGGAAAACAAAAAAAACCCAAACCAAACTCTTCTTACTTTGGGTTTAGAGATGAAGGTTTTACCAAGTATAAACTGTTTATTTGTTTATTATGGTTCTGTGGGTCAGAACAAGGGACATCCTATCAGTGTTTTAAACTATCTGCAAAATGTCACAGCAGTGACCCTGCACATATTTATGTACACTAAAACTGGATTGCCACAAAAAGGAAATGTCAAGCTTAGTTTTTTAGAGTAATTATTCTCAATTAGATAAAATGTTCTCCCTTAAACATAGCGTGCAGATTTGCAAAGGGGAAAAATGTGCAAGGGATCTTTCCTTCTCCACTTTAACTCTAGTCAACCCTAATGGGGAATGAAATTCTGCAGAACCCTGTAATTTCCCTAAAAGCTCCCAGATTGAAAATGCATCTCATACTGATGTCTTCGTGCTTTCTTCATGCACTTGGCACAGCAGGCAGGCACAGAAATGGCAGGAGAAATTTGTCCCTAGCTCATTGCTTAATCATTTAAACAGATACACCAGCTACTGTATTTTATTCAAAGCTTGAAGTCATTTATACTATCATGGGTATGTCAGTATAACTTGTTGGAATTTTCTGCAGACACAAAATGCTCCATCAGGCTGTGGCTGCTGTAGAGCTAAGACTTTTACATAGTTGAAATCTATTCCCAGATCTGCCACTAGGAACCTTTCAGCAGGGAAAGCCACAGGCCAAACTAACACAACCCTCTTCTCATCTGATTTCATAAACAGTTTTTAATTATTATAATTAAAAGGCTGTCAAAAAAAATGTTTCATAAACACATTGACAGCATTTATGCATCCAGTGAAGGGTATTTGAAGTGACAGAAAAAAAGACATATTCTTACCTTTTAATAATAGTATGGGAAGTTGAAATCACTTCATCTGGGGAATCATCCCATAAATATGTCATCAAAGGGACTTAATTTTTACCTCAATGAACCTTCCCTGCTTTTACTCTTCTGCTTTTCCTGCTATTTGCAGGCAACATTGCCTCTACCTACTCCAGCAGCAAACACAGGCACCTTCTTCTGTATACCTGTGTAGAATTTAATCCCTCTAGGAAGGAGCCTTTGGAAAAAAATGAATATTTTTGATATTGCAAAGCACTTTGTGAAATAGATCCTTTATTAGTGATTATGGTTAGTCATTTTGTTATTAACTGATGGCTCTCTGGAGGATCTTGTGTTGTTTTGCAGCACGTTGGGGGTGGGTATAAAGCACTCCCTTAACCAAACAGTGGTTGATGGTAGAGCCATCAACCACGACTGTAAAGCCTCAGAGTGTTTTTATCTTCCATTCAATGATTTTTCTTCAAAGAGGCAAAGAGAAATTGACCCAAGACAAAGCTGGACTGTTTCCACAGGATTCAAGGAAACACCCTTTGCTCCTCTCCTGCTTTCACAGGACTGTTTCTTGCAGCACAGTTCTGGGTGCAGGTGGTGTCCTGGGTGTGTGCAGCAGCAGCAGGCTGGCTGTGGGCACAGCATGGCACCAGGCAGCAGTCTGGCTGACCCTGTGATTATATGGCAGGCACAGCACCCCTGAAAAGAGAGCACATGGAGCCAAGGACTCCAGCAGACAGAATTTCTCACTATTCAGTGCTAACTGGCCAGAGATGGGATTTAATTTTGTACAGTAGACATAAGGGAGTCAGGGCGACATCTGGCTTATTGCTGTCCTCTCTCTGGCAGCCAGACAGCTCCAGCTTTAATTGAAGAAAATCTGCAGCCAAATGTTTGAGGTCCTTATTTATTTATTTTTTTTGAGTTGGTCCCCATAACTTTCAAACTGGAATGTGGGGACCTATGCAAGTGGTTATTTTTAATGAGAGAAGCTCAGGCAAGAAGGCATCCACTTTTCCTGGACCTGGGTATATTTAGAAGTGCAGAGCAAGCAGTGGTGGTGATAATGTGATTGTCATTGGATAATGTCCCTACTTGGCCCTCAGGCAAGAATAGGGACAGAAGTAGATATTGTACTGGATAAACACAGGGAAAGCATGTAGGGGGTAGGAAGGGATGATTTTGGGAAATTAGTAGGTGAAATCACAGTATCACAGAGTATTAGGTTGAAAGGGATCTTGGGGATGAGTTCAAGATCAAGTTCAAGTGCTGAATAAGGTGCTTTTTTCCCCTCTCATGAAAGAAAAGGTGTGTAGATAAATAGACCTTCTGGTGTCACCAGTTACAGTCTCTGGTGAGATGCAGATTTTGCTGCTCATTCTGGAAGATCTGTGAAGTGATCTAGTAAATTGAAGCTAAAATGTTTTTCAAGATGGCCTCAATTTTAGGTTATCCAGTATCTTCCAAACCCTCCTTGCTTTATATAGTGAAGCTTTGAAACCCAGTTGAGTGGTGCAATCAAGGCCTGGAATTGTTATCCTCAAGTCAGCCAGATCTTCTAAAATATCATATCTTGTCATATCTTACATTGTTCCTTGGGAAGCAAAAGTAGTGTTACTAGAGGTCTTTCTGCTTTGTCCATATTTAGCCATCACTAAATTTGATTTCTTATATTTCAGTCCATTTAATTAGGATATCTTTAATCTGATGTGACTTCTATATTAGGAGGTGACAAATTCCTGCCAGGTGAAAAAATTTTAAATTCTTCTTAAGAAATGGTAAAAAGCAATTAAAAAGGCTTGGCAGAAATTTCTGCATTAATTCACATGAAATGTGTATTAACACACATTTGTACTTACACTGGAAGTTTAATCATCTTCATTATATAGATGACATGAATAGCATGTAATTTTCCCTTTAAAGGCCTTATTTTAAGCCAAGTTGCACCTGATGCAGTATAAGTTGGTATCACACAGAGATCTTCTGGTATCCTATTCTATCCAACCAATAAATACAAATTACTTTTATACAGACATAAAAATGAAGAGAGAACTATTTAAACTACCTGATATAGTGAAGGAAATCAAATTTAAAGAAGAAAAAAAATACAAATTATGAGGTAGTCTTCACATGGTCTAAAACTCCTTTGGAAAAAAAAAATAGACAATATTTTATGGTTAAGAAGAAAAAAATAAATCCAATAAAAAAGGTCAAAATGATGAGATATCAATGACTAGCCACTCTCGTAACACAAATCAAATGAAACTAATAAATCTGACGTAATAATTTTTTATAGATGTGGTTTATGTTATATTGAATGTGAACAAAGACAAACATAAAGTAGAATGTAGTTGGCAGGGAGAAAAAGATATTTACTGTTCTCTTAAACAATGAATTAAAGAAATTTAATTATGTTTAAATTCTTTGTTTTGCAGCTTAGAGAATTAAAGTGATAGGAGATTAATCATGCTGGTGTCCTAGTGATAAACTGAATTTTGTAGGTCTTAAGGCCCAGACCCTTTGGCTGTCTAGGTGCTCATTTAAATATGATTTTTAAAATAAAATTTCACAAGTCTGCAAGACTAATTTGGAAATTTTTCAATTCCTTGAAATATTCTCTGTGATTTCTGTTCCTTGAATGGAACAAGGAATATAATTAGAGACTCTCTGCTGGTTTTAGTATTTTTCCCCCTGGCCCTAATGTGCATAAATCATACAACCTTCTATATATCTTCAGTCTTCAGACAGTATTTTCTGAAACTTATTATAGAGTCTGTGGCTGGATTCTGGTTTTTTCTTTTAAAGATGTTGGGAACGACTTCCCAATGCTGCTGACCTTGGTAGCTACCATCTTCTACCAAGATCTCTTTGTGCTACTGAGCACAACTACAGATGATAAGCAAAGACTATTTAATGCCTTCCTGGCATCAATTGCTACTGAGAAAGATGGGATCCATCTCATACAACCACACTCTTCTAAAATTTAGCAGCCTAGTCTGATAGAGAGATCTGGGCTTCCCCTCTAACCAGTGAAGAAAGAGCAATCTCTCCATGGAGTGTGAGTTCATCCTACTGCTGTCACTATGGAGTTGGTACCTGGTTTCCTCTACTGATGACAGTGGTACCAAGATTCCTGGCTCAGACTGCATCCCTAGCCTTTAGACAAGCAGTGTTAAGTGTTAAATGACCCCAGAGAATATTCTTTGGGATGTCCTTTTAAAGAATGTATTGAGAAAAGAATGTATTTTAAAGGCCTATTGAGAACATTCACATAATCTGGGAGTTTCAACATTTACAATTCTATTTTAAAGTTTGAGTCAAAATTTAATGCTCTTAATTGGCATCCATCTGTTCACAATCTCACCTTCCCTTGAACTTCACAACCTCCTACTTCTTATGTGCAATATGCTTTTTTTTTTTACCTTGGTGTTTAACAGAAATCTATAGACACAGAAGTACACACATTCACTTTTGTAACATTATGTCTCAAAAACATTCCAAAGGACTCCAACGTACACACTTCTCACTCTGAGGAGGTGAGGTGAAAGAAAGGGCATCACAGAAGTTGTCCAGGTTCCTTGAAAGTACCAGAAAATATTTCAGTGATGAAGGCATTAAAAGAACTTATACAAGGAGGAAAGGAAAATGGTGTCAAAATTAGTCCGTTTTCTTTAAAAGGAGACACACAGAAACAATATCCTGGTAAACAGAAACCATAAAGGAGATATTTTGAAACATGAACTTTTCCATTTTCCTTTGATATTGCTTCTGATAGTGACTACTAGATGAAACATAAAAAAGAAAATAATTAAATCTGGGACTCAGTGAATCCCTGGCAGGGTTATCTTCCAGAACATAGCTGAGCCTTGTGCTTACCACCCGTAGGATTTTGAGTGCTGACAATTTACAGTCTCTGGCATACAGGTCAGTTCCCAATGTCCATAGTCTCATTGTTCATCTTTCTACCCGGAAGGTGAGGGACAACGTTTTTTTTCTTTAGCAGCTTTATTTCACAGTAGAAGTCAAAGGTTTAGTTATTTACTCTGGTTTTGCTGGTACATGGACAGGAACCACAGATGATGCATTCCAAGCTCTGGGTACACAGTGAGCCACTTTTGCTATATAGTGTGTATCAGGTGGAAGATCTATGAAAGATGGAATTGAAAAGGCTGTGGTTGTTGAGGACATTTTTGTGAGTAGTAGTCTAGTAAAATGAATGTACATCACTGCAGGTGCAATGCCAAAAATGCACAAAACAAATGTCATGTAGTATGGCAGATTTCTGTCCTAACACACTGTAAACACAATTGTCCTAAGACTAGATTTTAGAGTAATAACATGATTATCACAAGGGAGTATGTTTATACCTACACTAACATCTACAGAAATGCCTTATTCTAGTGGCCAGCATTTTTAATATATGATAATGATTTAACTTAAGTTGAAGAAAAGTTAATAAAAAACCTTTTTCAACTCAGCTGCTGTCTGAAAAATCAGTACCCCACTAAGATGTGACTCCCTTTTATCTCTGAGTCACCATATAATAATTTAATATGATTTGATATGGAATATGACTCATTGCTGTTGAAATCATTAGGACTGACATTGGATTGTAAATGTGAGCAGGCAAACTGTAAGGCTAGCTCCTGGAATAGCAAAGAACCTCATTTTTTGAAGGGAAAACCAGATACCACTGTGAATTATAAAAATTGCCTTCTGTTAGTTGCAGCCAAATGTGTGTGTCCAGTGAGGGAAAGGTTGGTTCTTGCAAAACAATGCAGTTGTCTTACTAAATGAAAGCTGTTGTCATGTTCACCCAGACCCAGGGGCATATAATGTTTTGGGGATCACCCAGCCAAGGATCAGGACTGTGATCACAAGTCAGATGAGGTAGAAGACACTTAAGACCAGCTGTTGCTGGCAAAAAGTAAGGAAATAGATTTCTTATAACAAAATAATCTCTTAGGAAAATATCAAATGTGATGCTGTTGGAGATGCAATATTCCTGCATCATTCAGTATAATTAATGTGGGCTGGAAATTGGTATTGTTGTTAGCTAGCACCCAAGTGCAGGTGCAAAATTGGGCTGGCCAAGATGAAGATGGTTGAATAACAATTGAGCAAGAGCTGGCACACAGAAAAAATGCACAGAAAAGAGGCTGTTAAAATTACACAGACATATGCAAATATAGGGACTTGGACCAGGGAATATTCACTGTTCTGTGCTCTCTGAAAAAAGATGCATAATATCAAAGGTCTGGACAGGAATACAGATGAAAACATGATTAAGCCTCACAGAAAAAAAACCCAAATCAAAACACTGACAAGAAAAGGATGAAACAAACTTCAAAGTGCAAGTAAAATGATTCTTAATTTCCACTAAAGCTATCAAGATTAATTAATCCACTTTTATGCATGGAAGCAGAGAGCTTTTTAGGTATTTCACACTGCTTTGGCTTCAAGGAGGATTCTGCATGTCTTTCATCCAGGACTTCCCAGATTAGGGTAAATCCTCAAGTGCTTCACATAGTTCCACAAACTGAAGTCCAGTCCTGCAGAAAAAGTCCGTATTTTGTCATGTCCCATCTCATTATTTGGGCTGAAATGCGAGTTATCCTTGGGATTTACATGGATTTTGGCAGACTATTCAGGGACTATAGGAGCAGATGCAGTGGAAAAGGGAAAGCATTAGAGGATGAGAAGGTCAATGAGAAAGTTGAGTTTTCATCCTACAAGAATGAAAAGTGATAGGTGTCCAAGCCTTACAAGCCATAGCTGTGCAGCAGTATATGATCTGAGGTGTCATCTGAATTTAAATCAGCTTGCTCTATTTTCCTTGCCCAAAAAAAGTGATTCAGGTTTCCAGTATTTCATTTACATTTCATGGCTGTGAGTAATTATTATCATATAATTATTATCATATAATATTATATATTTATTTAAATATA
>JANHGL010025057.1:3516-85748 GCA_024611195.1 Ceyx melanurus | reverse complement strand
CTGCTCAGGCAGGGGGGTTGGACTAGATGATCTTCTAGGTCCCTTCCAACCCCTAATATCTGTGAATCTGTGAATTTTTTAAAGTGCTGCCTGC
Source organism: Ceyx melanurus (assembly GCA_024611195.1). NCBI lineage: Eukaryota > Metazoa > Chordata > Aves > Coraciiformes > Alcedinidae > Ceyx > Ceyx melanurus. The sequence continues at coordinate 85,654 of JANHGL010025057.1, read as the reverse complement.
TGAGATTTGTTCAATGTGGGATTTCTCAAGTTGCTTCCATCTTCAGTGGATGTTCACTGCATTTGAATCACTAATGCGATTGAAGGAGTAGCAAAGTGAGTCCCCCATACTGGTGCCTGGTGGTGACATGAAAACCCTCTGCTCAGCAAACGGTCTGGTGTTCCCAAATGGCAGTTTCCACAGTCTGCAAAGTCAAAGTAAGGGGGAGAGCAAGTCTCAAGGAGACTTTTCCTTTCCTACTAGAGAGCAAAGACTCAAGCTCAATTTTGGAAAACAAAAATGTAGGGTGTTGCATTGTGAAGCACATTGAGGTGCTTTAACAAAAACTCTCAAGAGAGGTGGGTGTTTCTGTCTCTAGTACCTTGTCCCATATTTCACATAGTGGAAGCAAGTGTGGCCTTAGCAGTAGGCTTGAATATAATTCCAGAAAAGACTATTGCTGACTATTTTTAGTATCATCATCTCTTTTTTGATTTCTTTGCTTTTCTCACAGTTGGCTCAGTTTGAGTTTTATGCTTCTGTTTGATTGCTGACTTTTTGCTGCTGCTTATAAATCCTCCCTAGTCTTTTGGAGGTGCAATTTCCTGAGACATGAGTCAGTTGAACTGGTCTTGTGCTCAGGGCAGGATTCTTTCTTCTACCACCCCATGCACTTCCCTTGGGCTCTGAGCCCAAACCAGACCTCTCTGTGAGCTTCTTAACTCACTGACTTGGCAGAAATCTAACAAAGTAAGATTAAAAAAATAAAATAAAATACAGTTGGATAGTTTCCTGCCAGATCAGTGATTTAAAGCTGCCTGTGGAAGAGCCTAACAACTGCTAGAGCTGGCAGAGACCTGCTTTTAGTAGCAGTCAACCACTCAGCTAGCTCAGACACACAGGGCAGTGCAGTCAGGGGTGCAAGCTCCAGAAGTGACCCCTTTTGTTAAAGGACTCATTAGCACCCGCAGGCATGGGGAGCACTGAAATGAGGGCCACTGCTCCAGCTGCACAACATGTCCTGCTGGACTGCAAACCGGGACTTGGCCCAGTTTAGCAGTGCAGCCCAGATTGCCAAGAAGGTGGGCAAGGGGTAGAGCCTGGTGGGTACCTGGAGGCTCGGGAGATGGAGGCTGCACACTAGGCTTCCTTGTGCACCCTTGCTGCAAGGGTAGGAGGTCCTGCATGGACCCAGGCTCGCTCTGCACATCCAGACTAGGCATTTCCTACCTGCAGAAGATGCCTTGGCTCACAGCCCAGGAGCAGGGAGGCAGGTGGGTCAGGCTGGAGAACCTCACCTGCCTTGTTCTCTTGCCAACCTCTAGCACAGCAGGTCACTTGTAAGTACTCCAGCTTCTTCACCTGCACAGCACAGCCACTCTCCGAGGATGAGGACCATCAGAGGTGTCCTTTTGTCCTTCAGAGCCAACCTGGAGATTTTAGGCTACCTTGGGTGGTCTGGCTGTGGCAACTTGCTCCTATAACCATTCTGGAGGAAGGGGAGAGGCTTTGGAGCCCCCCAAAAAGGACTACACCTGGAGTGGGGGGAGGAGGATCTTTCACTGAAAGAACTAAATCAGTCTGGCCTACAGTCAGCCCTTGGGAGTGTCCAGAAAGGAGGGGTGAGGTGAATTTCTGACATGGTGCAAGCCAGGCACTCTCACCTGTCCTGTATTTGGTCTCAGGACTTTCAGGTTATTGGAAATTACTGCCTAAAAAAAAAACAATTCATTTTTTGTAAAGAATCTATTTGAGGTTGTCATGTCCTGTTTTCAGGCTGAACCACAAGGCTATTCTCTAAGCACATATTTTTTTTTTATTATCAAGAAAGTAATTGGTGCTTTTTATTGTGTCTGTAAGTCAGTGTGTGTCTCCTTTGATTTCTGTAGATGAGAGAAAGAATTTAGAGGTGATGTTGTGTACCCAGCCTTACTGCCATCACTGAAGCTTTTCCACAGTGTCCCTAGTTATGCCAGGGCAGTGTTTGTCTAAATGTGTTTGCAGCTACTTTAGTTAAACTTGGACTTTGTGAACACTTCAGTGTTTGTCGTAAGGTTGTGGCTTGTGTTCCTGCATTGGACAAGTACTGGATAGGTACCCAGAGACCTTGTGGTTCCATGTATCTATGCCAGCTGCTGGAGGAGCCCAGAGTGCTTTACTGTCACATTACCAAACCAGGTAAGAGGGAAAAAGAGAGTGAAGGCCCAGTGCTCAGCCAGCCCTGGGGTGACAGGCCAGCTAACCTTAGTGCAGCACTGTGGGCTGATGGGCCCTTGGCCAGATGGCCATGTTGGGGCTGCAGTGGACAGGCAGCCTGGGAAGACATGTACCTGTAGATCTGTAGCTTTCATTTTTAATGGTGTTGAAAGGAATAGCTCCCACCTGCTTCCCTGTGGATGGGTACAACCTCCCAGGCACCCAGTGACTGGGTCTGCTGAGCTTGGGTCTCTCTGCTGTCTCCCTTGTCTGCCCACTCTGTGTTGTTATGCTGGTTCCAAAACACTCTGGTACAGAGATGGGGCTGCTGCCAGCCTCTCAGACATGGTTGTGTCCCTTCACATCAGGTTGCCCATGGACAGGACATTCTCAGGATTGTGGGTTGAAGACACACTGAAGAGAGACTTGTGGGCTCGTGGGTTGGAGGTAGAGGGATGCCAGCTGGGGAGCAAGGGCTGTGGAGGTGGAGCCACGTTTGTGATGCCAAGAATCCCTAGAGACAGATGGACACATGATATGTGGCTTCTGCTGCAGTGCAGCAACATCACTGAAGGCCACTGAAATGTGATTGTGGTCATGGGAAGGCACAGCCTCAGAGTCTTCACACATATCTACAAAAGAAACCTACTTTTGGCAGTGCTTGTTGAGAGATTTGACAGGGTTGAAGGTTGCAAGAGCTGTACTGAGCCAGCTCTGTGGATAGGAGAGCAAAGTTAAAGTGTGGATGAGTCCTTGCTGCTGGCACTCAGTTGGGGTTCCCTCTAGAGCAGACAGCACACCTAACACTGAGGCTCCTTCTTTTATCTCTGCAGGAACATGACATTGAGACAGCTTTTGGAGTGGTCCATGTCACCATGAGGGGCACACCCAAGGGGAACAGACCTGTCATCCTCACATACCATGACATCGGCCTCAACCGTAAGCCTCTGCATTCCCAGGACCCTGAAGAAGTGGTTGTTTGTGGTATTTGATTTTGAGTGTGTGACTGGCCTGTAGCTGAGACAAGTCATTACATAGTAAAAAGATAATTGTCTGCAAGAGAGAGAGCATGTGGCACAATCCTGTCTGTTCCACCAGCCCTTGAAAGGTAGTGCTAAAGTGGAAACATGGAAATAGGTCTACCCACCACACAATAGTGCTCTAGCTGACTTGTTGCACTGTGTGATAGAGCTGCCACAAGACATCTGTTCCCTGGATGCTGGACAGGTGGGCAGCTCCCTTATACAAAGCTGCAGAAGTAGTATAATATTTCTAGTGGGCTCAGTTGCTCTTTCCACCTGTCTTCCCAGCCAGCTTGTACTGTCAGGTTTCCACAGGTGCTCTTCAGTGTGTACTGTAAGCACCCAGCTGCTGCAAGGCCCCGTTCTCCTCTGTATATATGCTGGGGTGTCATTGTCTGCTTGCCCTCCAGTCCTGGCAGTTCCTTTGCCAGGGCTCTGTTACTCTGCAGCTGTGGGGCACAGCAGCACCCAGCACCCCAAGAACTCAGCAGGGTAGCTCAGGCAGATGTGTGCTGCAGTGTTCAGAGCATCAGTGGCAATAAAATGTCAGGAAATGTCTTATTTCTTTTTTTTTTTTTCTTTTTGTTGTAGACAAATCCTGTTTTAATGCATTCTTTAACTTTGAAGACATGCAAGAGATCACTCAGCATTTTGCTGTGTGTCACGTGGATGCACCAGGCCAGCAGGAAGGAGCACCCCCATTCCCATCTGGGTAAGAGCTCTGCAGAGACTCTTGAAGTTCCAGATGTGGTCTGGACTAAGGTAGCACTCAGTTTAAGCCAGGTGGGATGGCCAGGTTGCGTGTAGTGGGAAGGCAGCTCTCGGGAGCAGAGGAAATGTGAATTTGGGGAACTCTACTGTTACTGAAGCATGGATTAAAGCCCTCACCAGTGGTGACTGCTGGTACCAGCTTTCTGATGTGCATGAGCCCAGCACACTGCAGTCTAGCTGGTGTTCCTTGCTTTAGCTGTCCATCGTCCCACAGAAGTCTGACTGCACAAAAAACCAAAGCTCTGTGCTAGTCTTGCTCAGATGGATGGGCTCTGTGCAGCTGTCTGGAATGTAGTGTCATTGCAAAATAATCACCTATGCACACACCTGTCAGATGTCCCTTGTCTCACCTGCCTTGGGTAGAACTGGAAGGTAGCTTCTGTTCAGCTCTATTTGGAGGGGCTTTGATTTCAGTCTCTCTTGCTTTTCAGGTACCAGTATCCCACTATGGATGAACTGGCTGAAATGCTGCCTGCTGTTCTGACGCACCTGAAGTAAGTCTTTGAAAGGAAATAGCACCCTAATAGCCAGCCCTTCCAGCACCTACCTCTGTCTCTGCCTTCAGAGCTGTCCCTTCAAGCTTGAGCATCTCCTCACTTGTGTAACCGCATCTAGTTTTTATGCTGGGAACACTGTTTGCCACAGGAGGCATTTTATGGCTGCTGCATCATTGCTGAATCATTTTGACAGTGAACCATAAGTGAACAGCTGGGTACAGAGAGGGGAAAGGCTTTGCCTCTAGGGATGCTTCAACTGGGAGCCCGTTAACCTTGCTGATTGTGAAATGCCTGTATTTCAGCCTGAAAAGCTTCATTGGGATTGGACTAGGAGCTGGTGCTTATGTCCTCAGCAGGTGTGCAGTAAGTATCTCTTAATTTCCTTGTGACTTACGTGAGCTGTGGTCCTCCACCAGTCAAACAGACCGATTGTGTGGCACAGCAAAGTAGCAGTCAGTAATTACAGTAGGCCTGCAGGGAGCCGTGTAAGAGCTACTTTGCATCCAGATGGTTAAATCGAAGAAGCCAAAGTTAGTCTGAAGCTATGCCAGACGTGGAAAGATTGCAGTGTGATGGCTTTAAGTTAGCAGAGCCCATCCTGGCTTCTAGGAATATCCAGCCTCATGTCTTCACAAAGACTGGCTGCATTTCAGGTTGCTGTTTCCAGTGTTTGTTATACCAAGCAATTGATTTGGTGCTATGCTGTTAATCAGCACTGGTGAGGAATGTACATTTTCACAGAAGTAGAAAACTTCAGTGAAGTGTCATCAGCAACTGAATCGAGTAAGTTCCCTCTGGGAGCCAGCTTTAGGCCAGGCTCTGAAAAGGCTACAGGCTGCCCAGCACAGAAGAAGCTCCCCATTTAGTCTCCATTTTACTCTGTCTTCCTTTTGCAAGAAACTTTCCAGCTGTCCCACCTGCCATTGGCCAGTGTGTGGCCTGAATCATCCTTCTGAGTGTACCTGTGCTCTCTCCCCCCAGCTCAGTCACCCCGACCTGGTGGAGGGACTTGTTCTTATTAATGTTGATCCATGTGCGAAGGGCTGGATTGACTGGGCAGCATCCAAGGTGAGATTCTCCCTCCCCTGCACATCTCCTCTCCACAGTGCTTAATCAACACTGTATAGAGTAAGAAGGAAAAGGACAGAGCACAGTTTATAAAGCAAAAACTGTACGGTCTCATTTCTACCTCTGCTGCACTCTCAGTCTGGGTGTAGTACAGGCTCCAGCAGAGGAGCAGGGTTGGGTGTGATCATATGTGAATGCGAAATCCTCATGAATAGCTTGGAGATGAGTAGCTGTTGAGTGCTCAGCTTTCCTCTGATTTAGTACTTACACTTGCAGGCTTCATTTGGATGAGGTTAAATGGATCTTTTAACTATTCTGTGATTTTTGGCCCCTTGCAGTTATCTAGAGTTCCAGGTTTCTGGAGAGCTGTGTATTTATGTGTGCATAGGCTTCTTTGGAGCCTTGTATGCCCATCTCAAGCTTCAGGCATTTATTTCTTATATGGCTTTTTATTTTCTTTACTCTGAGCACCTGCTTTGAAATTTGTAATGAAACTGAATTTCCCAGTTACTCTCCCTCCTCCTCATTCATGGTCACTCTTCAGTTTTCAGGCTGGACAACCAACATAGTGGATATTGTCTTGGCACATCATTTTGGCCATGTAAGTACCCAGCGGGTGTTAGTGTTGCTCATATAGCTGTACACAGAGCTATAGCTTCTGTATGTACCTGCTCTCATATACTCTGGTCCATCAAATAAGGGTGGCCTCAGATAGTACTGTCTTCTCTGTGTGTCAAGGACTTTCCACCCTGTGGGGACTATGCACATCCTTGTGCTTACCCTAACTGTCTCTGGACATGCTAGGGAAGAAGTTTCCCACACACTAATGCTAGAACTCCTTGTCATTGTGGTGCCTGGGCAGCTGTCTGCAGAAACAAGTGGCAGCTGGTTCTGTGTTGCCAGCTTGGAAACATCTGGGCTGTGGGTAGAGCAGAGGTATGCTGGGAGTTAACAATGGGATATTGTATGTGTCCAGATGTTGAACAGGTGCATTCTGCTCTTTGTCATTCTCTTCAGTTTCAGCAGAGGCAAACCAGCCCTTCCTGAAAACTTTGGATACAGCAATGCCTTCTGTTTGGGATTTGCTGATCCCACCCAGCAAGCTTACTGGGCAACAGAAAAGGCCTGTGCCTCGCACATGCTATAGATGACATGCAGAGATCAGTCCCTGATCTGAAGCGCTTCTGCAACAACACACAGCAGCACTGGAAGGAGTCATGTAGTATCCTCCTGCTTAGAGCATGTGCTGTTCTCTCCCCACTTTCAGACCCCTTCATTATATGCAGTGCTTTGTTACATCATCTTCTCTCTGTGTACCCTTGTAGCTCCCATTGGAATGCAGTTTATTCATATAACTTGGTGTTGGGATTACATTTTCCTTGCCTTAGGGCTTACCTAAAGCTTTGTTTCTTGAACATTAAACATAAGCAGAAGACCTTCCTAAGCCAGAGCTATTTCTATCTGTATAAGCACTGAAGTTCGGGAGCTAATTAAGTGCATCTCAAGGCATGGTTGTCCTGCAGCAGCATGTGCTGCTACTGGGAGAAGTGCAGTCACATCACCAAAATATGTCACCTAACAGCCGTGTCACAGATGTACTTCATGTAGCCAAGGTACTAAAGCAGTCCTGAGTCACTGCCCTCTGCGTTCACAGGAGAGTTGTGTGTGTGGAGCCAATTTAGTACTTCAGTATTTTTATGAGTATCATTTCTTTACTCCTGACAAAGATGATGTTCCCTTGTTTTTCATTTCTGCTTTTGTACAGGAGGAACTGCAGGCAAATCTAGATTTGATCCAAACGTACAGGCTTCATATTGCACAGGACATTAACCAAGATAACCTCCAGCTGTTCCTTACCTCATACAACAGGTACAGGATACATTTTTGCCTGGGAGATTGCTTTCATAGCTTCCCTGATCATGAGATTTGCTGCCATATGTATGATTCTATTGGATATTGCATCATATGAACCTTCGTCCAAAGTCTAGTCTTCAGCCATTGTCTTCCCACAAGCTCAGCCTAATGCCTGGGTGACCCTTTCACTCCTCAGTAGGTCATCTCTCTAGACACCTAGAAAGCTTGCCACAAAAGCTGTGACTGCTGGGGCTCCTGCTCATGGGCTGACATGGGGAGTGATAAACTGTTGTCTGGGTGCTGGAGCCAGCACTCCTGGTTGGATTTTGTGTGCTCCCACAATAACCAGCTTCCTCTGTTGATTTGATGGAGAATTGTTCTGTTTTGTCTTTCAGTCGTAGAGACCTGGAAATTGAGAGACCAGTTCTTGGCATCAATGAAAATACTGCAAAAACACTAAAGTAAGTTGCTCTGAATCAGCCTGTTTCACCATGCAGTCTCTTCTGCAGAAAAGCTCTCGCTGTTTCTCAACAAGAATTCCACAAGGCCAAGCACCTGGAAAACTGTTTAAGACAGTGCCAGGCTGTGTGCAGTGCTCTCAGCTAGGATGGGGCAGAGGAGAGGTGTCTTAAAGCCCTTTCATCAAGAACATCCTGAAATCCTCTGGAAAGCAGGGTCAGAGAAACAGGTGTATCCACCCAGCAGTTGCAGTACTTACTGAGCTGTTAGTTCGGTTGCTTTGCATGAAAAATTAGGAAGACAGGCTTTTGTTTGTTGCCACTGATCAATCACCTTCCCTGCCTCGGTGAAAAAAGTTACCTGCACAGTTCTCTCAGAGATGGCTGTGGGTTCTGAATGCAGAGAATGTTCTTCCTCCTTGGCAGAGACTCATCTGTGCAGGACAGCTGAGAAGGAACAGACAAATCAGTGCAGGGAACATGTATTCCCTGTGCATTTCCTGCACCTCCTTGGAAATGGTACTTCACTGGCTCTGAGGTCTGTGCCTCACGGCCTTTCTAGTCTTTTTTGTCATGTAGCCTACACACCAGAGTGTCACCTTTAGCCTCCCCTTTCTTAGCCTGATCTGCAAATGAATAGTGTAAATTCACAGCCACTTTGTCAGTGACCTCCTGTGCATGTATACACACTGAATGCTCATCATCCTCCTACAACTACAGTATGTATGAAACTGGATATGAATGCACAGCCTCACCAACAGAGGCTTTGATAATGTGACATTTTTCAGTAAAATCTTCAGCATCATTAGTGTTTCTTTCTAAAATCCAGACCAGAACCTCAGAGCTAGCCTAAGAAGTACTAAACTCGGTTTCATGTGGTTATTCTTAAAGTCCTCACAGACACTCATTTCAAGGAACACACTCCCTTTTGTAGCCTGGAATTATGTTTCTTCCAGCCCTAGGCACATCTTTTTAACATGTGTGCAGCAGTAGTATCAGTGGGTGTGCATGGAGGGGACAGTATGGAGGGGTGTGCAAGCCCCAGGGGATGTTTTGGTGCAACAAAATGCCACGGTGTGGTGGCAGGGAGGGATTTTACTGAGCGTTGTTAGCCTTTCATGAGACTGTTGGTTCACGTTGCTCCACCTTCTCAGAAATCCCTCAGATGCACTGTGATTAACATTTCTCTTTGGGGTTTGGACCAGGTGCCCTGTTTTGCTGGTGGTTGGTGACAACTCCCCATCCGTGGAAGCAGTGGTATGTACATGTGTACTCCTTCCTTTCATGACATTAGCCCCACAGATCACTTGCTGACCTGCCTCACCCAGCAGTGCTCTCACCTCACCCACAGCTCTCATGGAAAGTGGCTCTTTGTCCCAAGCTCTTTCTAGTCCCCAAGCCTGTCAGCTGGGGGAGACTGGTGGGAGAGCCAGGGCTCAAGAGAACTAATGTACTTGCAGGGCAGCTCTAAGGTGAGGATGGCAGGATCCAAATAAGAGTCCTTGTGCCCAAGCATCTTGCTTGACAAGCAATGCAGAGGACTCCTTTTGGGAACTTGTGTCTTTCCCTGAGCTCTGCCAGGGAAACTGCTGCCTGGAGTTCAGTTCAAGTCATGAGTTATTGTTCTCTTGCTGTGCTACTGAGGTAACCTGAGGTTTAAAAACAAGCAGTGTGTCTCCAGTTCCTGTGGTTGGGAGTCACACAGAGCTCTGCAAAAGCACTGCATCATAGGGAAGGCAAAACTTAGAAGCATCTTCTTCCTGTTGTTCTGTGCAGACAACTCTAACCCACTTCCCTCCCAGCACAGTTATAAATGGGGCATGGTACAATGCAGTGTGGTTGTGGTAGATGTTGTTCCTCCCCTTCAGCAAGTGATTGTGGGGACACAAGGGGTCTGTCATCTTAAGAACAGCCATCTTAAGAAACTGTGAAAGAGTGTAGGAGTCTCCTAAAGCAGTCTCTTGGCCCTAGGAGCTGTGCATGGGGAGCTGCTGCGGGGTGTTTTCTGGTTATGGTCTTCATCAGTCTGCTTGGTCTGGAAGTCTGAGACATTCTGTAAATTTAGACTTTATCAAGATACTGTCCCTGAAGATTCTCACTGCTTTCCAGCCACAGATGTGGGACAGGATAGGGTGTTCTGGATTTTGCCTGGCCTATCTGGCTGCCCAGGTTTGAAGCCCATGATAATTTCCCTGCTGGGATTGCTTTTCCTATAAGGCTCAATGTGCTCCCTCTTGACAGCAGCCTCACAGAAGAGAGGTGGCCATGGCCTCCTTGGCTGGCCAGGGAATTGAGTGATCTCCCTCCATGTTGCACAGCACAGAAGTCGCCTTCCCTCCCAGGCTGGCTGTCAGAGCCCAGAAGGTGTTTCGGGGTTTCACGGCGCATCTCCAAAACAAGGGGATGATGTCTCTTGAAGTCACAGCCTCATCTCAGAATGGTGACATTCTGTCACCAAAGGGTCCCCTTGAAACACTTGCCTTTCCTTCCTGCATCTTTAATTCACTGTTCTCTGCCTTCATACTCTCTGCTTTCTTGTTGAGTCCTTCACAGTCCCCAAGAAGCTGCCATTGCTGAAGGCAACCATACCCTCTGGTAAAGCTGCCTCACATTTTACACCTGACTCTTCTAGTTTTCTGCTTATCATGTCCCTCTTTCCTCCTTTTGCTTTAGGTTGAATGCAATTCACGTCTTGACCCAACCAAAACTACCCTTCTGAAGGTGAGTCCCACTCCAGAATCATTCCTGCCTGCACAAAGACATTCTTTTTTTCCGAGGCCATCTCCACATAGATTTTTTGCCTTCCATACATTTGGCTTTGAGAAGTTTGTGGATAGTCATTCAGGGCTGTGTTCTCTCCTACATGGAGCCAGACTGGGGAAAGAAGAGTTTGTCAGGGAATGCCTGAATCCCTGCTTTATGGCCACTTCTCTGTTACCTTCATCTTCAGTCAGAGGAGACTTGAAGAGAATTAGCAGAAGTGTCCTACTCCCACCATGCTCTCTGCCAGCAACACCACCACCTCTTCAGGCTTTATACCAGTCCTTCTCATCCTCACCTGTGGCTCCACGGGAAACAGACAGCTGCTGTACAGAAACGCAAAGTGACAGGTTATCACTGGGCTTCTAGAGTATGTCCTGACATTAATGGTAATGCAGCCTCCAAAGTGCTGGGTTCCTTCAGTGACAGGTGCCCTGAAGACATATCACCAGGCCTTGCTCCAGCTTTAGATGGTAGAAGTGTGCCTCATGCAGCAGTGCAGCCTGATGCCATCAGCCCGGTTGGGGTGGGCAGTGCTGGTACGGTTTTGGGGTTGTTCTGGGGTGGAAGGATGGTTCAACCTCCCTTTTGTTTGCTGTTGCAGATGGCTGACTGTGGGGGCCTGCCCCAGGTGGTTCAGGTGAGAAATGCTCTCCCATGGCTTTTGGGTTGTTCAGAGCCCCTTGCTCTGCTCACACTAAAGCTGCACTTTCTGTTTCCACAGCCTGGCAAGCTGACTGAAGCCTTCAAATACTTTGTGCAGGGAATGGGCTACAGTAAGTAGCAAACACAATTTTCTGACTTGGATGGGGGTTGTTGTGGAGGGAATTTTGGTCCATCGAAGCCCATTGGCATCTGTGTCCCCACCTGTGAGTTAGTGTGGTTACCAGGAGATCCATCCATGCTGGAAAATCCACTAGTGTGCTAACAAGCCTTAGCAAGTCAATGTTGCTCCCTAATATGTGTTTAACCTGCACTGCAGCTGGAGTGGTGACCCCTGTTTGGTTGCTGGTGTTGGTAAAACCTCCTAAGTTCACCTTTGTGGCAAGCCAGCAAAGTGTGCTCCCAAGAGCCATCTTCTGAAATTTCCTGTGCATTCCATTTCCAAGGGGAAGGAGTCAGCAGCACAGCCTCATGGTTGTGATGGGTACCTGAGAGCTCTTCCCTTTCTCCTCAGATGTACCTGTTTCTTTCAGACTCTCACCCCAGGGGTAAGCCATACCACAGAGTCAAATAGTCCAAAGGCAGAACAGAGGGCTGGGTGACTTCTGACACACAGGGAGCACAGAGGGAGCTGTGCTTAGATCCCTGCCCTATGGTTTCCTGCCTCTGCTTGGAGGCAGAAGTCTCCTGTGTGGGTCAGGCTGGCAGCTGTTCAGCTCCACTGCCCTCAGTGCTCCAGAGACTGGGGACCTTCAGGAGAAAGGCTCAAGCAAGGCAACTCTGTCTCCATTGCAGGCATCTCAGCACAGTGCTGTCTTGCCTGCCAAGGGCCAGAGCTAGAAGTTCCATTTTGTGGATTATGGATTTTCAAAAGATGGAATTATGGGAGGGATTGATTCCACTAAGCATGGCCACTGTGGCAGCTCTGGCAGACCCAATAGTCTCCACATGGCCAGTTCTCTGGGGCTTCAGGGTGTCAGGGCTCAGAAGCAGCTGTCTTTTTTCTTAGAACTGTATGACATTGGCATGAAACATAGTAGGGTTCTCCATGTTCTCCAAGGCTGGCTAGGAGATCATGGTCCTACAGAGGAGGGTGCCATCTGAAGAGGCTCCCTCAGCTTCACAGACTGAGATCATTTAAATGTTCATGTCTATTTGTGTTCCTGGTGTTAGTAAATTTACCAAGTCCTCAGAGTAAGGGCTTCAGCAGTTCTTTGAGGGTCAAATCTCTTTTAGAAAGGATGCTTAGCAATGGGAAAGAACAGGTGACAATTTTCTGCTTCCAGAATTAGTAGCTAGTACCAGAACAGTTCTCCCAACTTTCATGGTCAAGACCATGTTGGCACTGCAGCAAGGCCTTCTCTCTCAGGGACAGAAAGAGACTGGCAAATTGGCACCTTGCCATTTGTTGAGATGCACGAGCCAGTTGTTCAACAGCTGTTCCTGTGCCTTCTGCGTGTTGGATAAAGCAGTTGGAGCTGCCTGTGCTGACACTGCAGGTGGAAGGTAATGCCTTTCAGTAGGCTTGTGGCAGAAATCTGATGCTGTCAGCTCAGAGAAGGACAGTTCAGTATCTGGAGCTGGAGGGTATGCCCCAGTGTCCCTGCCATGGGAAGATGACATCTCTGTTGAGCAGTTGTGGTGTGTACAGTAGGGAGGTAGGGTGACGGGATACATTGCAATTTCCAGAGAAAGGCAGTGAAGAGATCTGGCCCTGATGGACTTTTGAGTCAGCTTGGCATCTCCCCAAGATGCTCATTAGCACCTGTTTTCATAAGTATTGGGAGCTTTCAGCACAGTGCGTGAGCTGGGAGCAGAAGGAACAGTAGCTGGGAGATCCCAGGAGCAGTGCAGTTGCTAGTCACACACCACAACTAACTGGCTCTCTCCTGTATTCATCCCTCTCCTTGTCTCATGCTGTTTCCAGTCCCTTATGTGCAGCTCAGCCACCTAAGCACTGAGTCAGGTACCTGTGTCTCTGCATCGGCCTCGGCCCCAGTCTGTGTGCTGAGCTGAATGGTCTGGGGGTGCATTGCTCTGCCTCGGCATGCCCTGCTGGCACAGGGTGTCTGCTGCCAGCTTTCACCTTTCATTTGTATTTTGTTGATCATTGCATGACTTCAGCGCTGTGATTTTTCTAGAGTGATGAGACTGACTTTCAAAAGGTCATCTGTACAACAGCTGCCTGGGTTTGCACAGACACTCGCCACGACTACACTTGCAAATGATCAATTACACTCCTGGCATTTGCTCACCTTGGACCTTTTGAAATTGGGCCTTAAACATCTTGCTTAGACATGCAAAGACTTAATTTTGGCAGTGAGTTTTCTTCCTGAGGGTATAGCTCCTTTTGAGCTTACCTGGTGACACGTAACTGACTATGATACTTTGTCTTAGGAACTTCCACCTTCTAAGTCCCGTGCTTGTCCTTTCTTGCAGTGCCAGCAGCTACTATGACCAGGCTGATGCGCTCCCGTACTCACTCCTCCTCTAGCGTGGGCTCTGGGGAGAGCATCCACAGCCGGTCTCATGCTAGCAACCATGGTGAAGGCAGTGCTGGAACCCCAGATGGAATCGACCTCCAGGATACATCTCAAACCATGGAAGTGTCCTGTTAGACAGGAGAACGTCTTCTGGATTCAGACAGCTCCACTCGCCCCCACTGAACCCACTCAGAATCTAGCATTTCATCCCACATGGCATTAACTGTTCTCTCTAACTTGTGCATGCCCATCTGAGCTGCCACCTCCTTGGTAGTCTGTACCTGGCATTACTTTGGTCCTTTCTGTATGCCCTTGGCATCAGAGCCTCTTTAAAACTTGTTACCATTCTGCAGTCTTAGTAAGTCACGTTATTGTACATGCTGATACCATCTCCTGTCTGTGCTGTATATCCACCCAGATGACAGCCATTGTTTCCCCTGTTCATTTAAATATAATTTCTGTGGCTTTGTGAGGTTTAGAATTGCTTTCTAGTTGTGCTTCTGCTAAAGGACCCTTGTGGTGCAGTTGGTATGGCATCTGTGGGACATGGGAAAGCAAGACCATGATCATCTGAAACTCCAGGTGCTGGAGCAGGCGATGCTTTTGGCAGAGCTGTGCCTGGAGCACAGAATCCCCCAGAAGGTCTCTGTGTTCCCAGGACGTGGCACGCCAGGCAGCCACAGGGAAAACAAATGGGCTAAAATACTGTCTTCTCTATGTGTATGTTAAGAAGGAGCAGAGCGATTTGTTTCCTGAGCCTCCAAAAGGGCAAAGCAATTAATAAGTAACTTACGCTAGCCAAGGTGTACTATTAACCAAGTACAAGGGATCAAACTACAGCAGCCCTGGCTTCCAGACCACCCCTGCTGCCCCCCGCGGTCCTGCAGAAGGGCCAGAGCAGTGAACACCTTGTCACTGTTCCACCACAGCACAACAGATCTTTTAACATCAAGTAGGTCAGGAAATGGGCAGCAGTGCCCCTTGCCAGGTGGAGAGCCAGAAACCTCCTGCACTGCCAGCTCAGCAGCCCACTGCTGCCAGCCCCAAGCAGTGTGTCTGGGGGTGTTACTGGGGTGTTACAGAGGGTTCAGGAAACACCAGTGAGTGTTAAGTGGTGGCAGCAGATGCAGGTTCATGTGAGTTGGGTCAAGAGTGTGAGCAGCGAATGCTGCTGTGCAGGCTCCATTTACTGCCTGTGGAATTCACAACTCTGCTGCCTTTTTACCTCTGGCTGCATCACAGAGGGTGGGGGGCAAATGCCTGCTGCATGCCAGGGTCTTGCTGTTAATGAGAGAAAAGGGATGAGTGGTCAGGCTACTGCAGGTCTCAATCAGTGAGCAAAACATCCCTTCTTAACTTGAGGAGTCCTGACTCACTGGGAGCCCAGGGTCACGCTCACGTTCTGCTCCATTTCAGGTAGGGAATGGGACTGGGAGGCTCTGCCTGAGGGGGACTTTGTACCAGTTATGAAAAATAAAGCTATAACTGAGTTTCATTGTTAGCCTGCGTGGCTGCTGTTGTTTCTCTTGGCATGACTCAACACCCCCACTGGTTGTGGCCGTTCTGGTGTCTCCTCTGTGAGATCTTTCTCGTGGAAGGAGGAGCCCTGGCCCCTCTTGGAGAAGTGGCTGTGCAGGAGCAACGTGGTCAGACGGCCCCGCATCCCCTGGAAGGGGGCTGCCTAAGGGCACTGGGGAGCTGGTGTCTGTGAAAGCACAAAAGAAATGTCCATCTTTGATGGAGCAGGGACAAGAGGAGAGGATGGCTGTGAAACAGGCACCCCATGAGGACTGCCTCCAGGGCCGAGCATGAGGAGCTGCTTTCCCCTCTGCACCGGTGCGTTTACGGGTGTGACACGGTTGCCTGCAGCCCCTGTGCCAAGGCAGCTGTGATGTGCAGAGACAGAGGGTAGGGTGTGAGGCAGCTGAGGTCTGGTGCCCAGGTGCAGGTGGAGCAACAGCTGGGCATTTGACGCGACTGTTCCTTCATCTGCTTTTCAAAGCCAGCCTTTGCTCTCCAGTCTCAGATGCCAGTCATCTTGGCTTTCACAGAAAGCTCACTGGGACTGAAGAGGGGTTAAACTGGGTCACAGGTTAGTCCCAGTCTTGCTGTGATGCCCATGGGGTGAACTCTTACAGCCGTGTGCTTTGACATTCTGAGGACCTTTGTGGAGGTCATTGTAGGAAGTGCAACAACACAAGTGTTTACATGAAACACAAACTGAGTGAATGGTGAGAAATGGGAGAAGTTGGCCAGTTGTATTAATGGGCAAGCAGTGAGATGGTGAGGGGATTAAATGAACAAAAATAGAAGTTTGACTCCAGAGAAGACAGGAGCCTATCAAAGAGACAAGGCCACCAGATGCCACATGAAGTTCACTGCTGCTAAAGGCAAGTGCTGGATGGACAGCAACACATGGATGAGCTGATGTGTGTGCAGTGCTGTGACTTGCTGCCAGCTGACTCCACAGAGAAGTGGTTCTTCCTTGAGTTCCCTTATGAAAACAGCAACAGACCAAAACACAGTATTAAAATGACAATGAAATGAGTTAGAGGAAATAATACCACAGCTGGGAGTGGTTCGAGCTCTCCAAGTACTGCTGGTGACAATGTGGAGCGAGAGAGCTCAGAGCTACAGGTTGCTCATGGACAAAGAGCCCAAGAGAGTAAATAGATGAGGCTTCAGCCATTTGGAAGGATGTGATTAGGATGAGAGTTTTATTGTCATGGTGGTTCATACGCATAAGCAAGGCAAGAGCTTTATTACTCTGAGTCTAATTGGAAAAAAGTAAACTTGCTTTCCCATAAGGAAGTGCTTTTCCTGGAAAAATATAAAAATCAATACAAGTTGAGAAATTAGTTTAATAAAAGATAAACTGTTTCTTTGGGTGGCAAGAGCAATGCCAACCAAACTCAGGGGTAAGGCTTGAGCTTAGGATGAGATTGGATCCCTAACCACACCATTGTGGGTCCTGGTGGCTGCGGGGTGTGAGCTGGACATGCACTGGCTGGAGGACATGGTGGTTTATTGCCACACCTCGAGGGACAGCACTGAGGTTAGTGTTGGTCCCTGTAAAATGCCCTTTTCCTACACCTTTCTTCTGGAAGTAGTTGGCAATCCTGGAAAGGGGGCTTATCTGGTGGTGGGCAGGCAGATGGAACCAGTGCTTTCTAGCTCTCCCACCTTCTTAAGACTGAATTCCAAATTGCTCAGCACCTTGGTACAAGATCATTCAATGACACTGCCAGCCCAAGGTCCCAAATCTTTGCGTCACTATAAATGCCCAACCTGTTTGTGAGCGGCACAAGGGGGGAGGCTTGCTGAGCTCGGCTCTGCTGATGGTTTCACTGAGGTCACTGATGGAAAAAAACACCTTTCTCAACCATAGGCTGAGGTTTCTACCAGTCAGCTGCTGGGCTGCAGGGGCTCTTGTGCTAGGAGGTGCTGTATGGTCGCAGAAAACCACAGTCCTTGCAAGCAGGCAGCTTTGCTTTGCTGGCCCAACTCCATGGCCAGGGTGCAGCCATAGGCAGCCCCTGTGCACTCTCACAACTGAACCAGGAGGGATTCCAACACTTCCTGCTGGTGCCCGATGAGGAGCAGTTACAGCCAAGTATTTTGATTCAGGCAGCTCAGAACCAATACTGGCATTCTTTTTCCCTTATTTGTAATCCAGGACAGTGGTGCAGCTGTGCAATGGGATGAGCAATGGGGAGGGATGTCCAGTCTTGAAGGTTTTTCAAGATAGAGCCACAACCAAACTGGTGGAGCTGGCGTCAGTGACACAGTGAGGAGGCAGCAGGACTAAGAACTTCAGAGGTTCCTTCCCCACAAAACAGACATTATTTAACCTTAACTCCTGAAAAAAACTGCAGGGATGGCTGCTGTGGTTTAATTTGCTTGGAACCTTGTCCCCTACTGCCAGCCCTGTGTGCCATATTCTGACCCAAGCATCGAGATAAAGCTCCTTTGCCAGGGCTGATCCACACACAGCCCAGCTGGGAGAGGGACCCACACATGTCCCTGCAGCATCCCACCCACTGCACCAAACCCGGCCCCATGGCTCAGCCCAAGGGCAGCGTGTCCCCACTGGTGCAGCAGCCCGGGAAGCACCCTGGGACCTGGTGTTTTGTTCTGCCTGGGGAGGGCACATCTAGCCTCATCCTCCAACTCCCAGAACAAGGCTCTGCACCCACACTCATGTGCCGCCCATCCTGCCCAAAGCACCTGCGATCACCAGAGTGCCTGCAAGGATTTGATTTTATGTCATGGCCCTCCAAGGGACACAGCTGAGCTACTTGTTGGCTGAGTGACAAAGCGACATCCCCTCCGCAGTGCTGTGTGTGTCACAGGAAACGCGGCAGCCACAGCTCAGCTTCGCAGCCCGCAGCAGCAGCAGCAGCAGCTCTGCTGGGAGCGGCCCCGACTCTGTGGCACTGAGGAACAAGGGCAAGCCAAGAGGGTCTTGCAGGGGCTGGGAGGGGGCTTCCCTGCACGAGACAGACCCACAGCACCAGAAGGTCCTTCTGTACCAGCAGTGGGTGCCCTGAGGCCCCATTGCACAGGGCGGATCCCAGCTGATGTCTGTTGGGCCCTGATGGCTCTGGAACAATGGTGACAACAGGGAGAGGGAGGTAAGTGGGGTTTGTCCCAAGCTGAGGGCAGCAGCAGGTCTAAGGGGGGGCAGGGGTGGAGGTGTGCATGGGTCTGGGTTACACACAACTACACAACTCTGGCTGCACCCTTCCATGGCCAAGGAACTGAAACAGGCAGCGAGTGGATTGTTCCCCATAGCCCTGGGCTGCTTGGGACGTTGGGATGGGGTGCCCCACACACACAGGGGGATGCTGGGGTGGGATGTCAGCACAACCAGGTGCTGCCCTGCACGGGGCTGCAGATGCCCCATTCCAGAGAGCGTCTTCAGCGTGCCCCACTTGTGTCTGGGAGTCCCCAGATGCCCTGAGGTCGGGAGAGGTGGTTTCCTCAAAGGTCTCCCTGGGGAGCTGCCCTCTGAGTTCAGCCCCAACCCAGAACCCTGCCCTGGACACCCCTTTCTCAAGAGCTGCTGCACCACCATCACCTGCAGCAATGACTGGCCCTGTGGCACAGCTGGGTGACTGTGACCCAGGGGGCCCACCCCTCTGCCCAGGACTGCCACCAGGTCTGAGCCTCCACATCTCTCCAGCCAGAAGCAGGCAAGGCCAGGGGCCAGGGGCTAATGCTGACCCTGGCAGATGGGGACCCTGCCCAGCCGGGAGAAGCCACTCAGCATCCCAGTGCCTGCCGGCACCATGCAGCCCTCCAGGCCCATGCAGACTGGTAAGAACCTGGCAGCTGCCAGCTCGGTCACATGCCCTGTATGCATAGTCCTTCTGCCCCAGCTGGGTCTTGTGTGGCGTCAGGGGGCTCCGAGACCCCTCATCTTTCCCGCAGCCCCCAGCAGCTTCCTGGCCTTGGCACTGTGCGACTTCCCTGCTGGCGCAGGATCAGCGGCCATCCTGAAGATGGGGGAGCAGCTCCGTGTACTCTCTGAGTAAGACCCACACCAAGTGGGCACTCCCAGCCAGTGTGCAGCCCCCAGGGCCCTCTTGCCCCCCCAACCCCCCACCTTTCTTGACCCCTCGAGATGGTTTGCCTCCATTCCTTGCAGGGATGGGGAGTGGTGGCTGGTGGCATCTGAGGTGTCTGACAAGCAGTGCCATGTCCCCAGCAACTGCGTGGCCAAGGTCAGGCACAGGTAAATGCTGTGAAGGGTCTGTCCCAGAGTGGCCTTCAGGGGATGTGGCCCTGCTGCAGAGAGCCTGGCCAGCCCTGGGGCCAAACCCCACCCCCTGCACCGGGAGGTCCGGTCCCATTCCTCTCCCTGGGACCCAGAGCCGCGCTGGGGCTCAGGGAGGGGGTGAGACCGCTGGGATGGCCCAAGGATGGGTGCTGCCCCCCGAGCCGGACTCTCGGCCCCGGGGCAGAGATAGGCCCTGTGGGTCAATGCACAAATGGAAGGGGCTCTGCTAGTACCCGCTGCCTCTGCAGGTGGCTGTATGAGGGTGTCAGCCGGCAGAAGGCAGAAGAGCTGCTGCTCCGACCAGGCAACCGCAGCGGGTCTTTCCTGATACGGGAAAGCCAGAGCAGGCGAGGTGAGAGCCCTCGGGACCCATCTCCTGTACTCCCTCCCCAGCCGGTCCCCCCGGGGTGCTGAGGGCATGTGCAGTCTCCAGGAGAGATGGTCCTCCCTGGCTCACAGCTGGAGGGAGCGGCTGCCCCACGTGGCAGTTTCCTGGCGCCGCTGCTCCCCCCCAGCGCTGGCCCTCTGCCACCGGGCTCCGAAAGAAAAAAACACAAACCCACCAGCAGGCTTCCTGCAGCTTTTGGTTAAGCAGCAAAGCGAAAACGTTCAGCCTTCAAATGAAATAGGGCCCCATCTCAAACAGCTGCAAAGGGAACCCTTTGAGGAGAACCTGCTGGGTGCCCCAATGCTGAGGCTCTGGCACGTAGCTGAGGGGCCCCACAACCACCTGAGGGGCCCAGTCCTGCACCCACCCCTGTAAAGTGGGGACTCACGGCACCCGATGTGGGTGTGAGACACGGCAGGCAGCTTCCTGATGTCATTCCCCCATCCTGGCACTCCCAAAGCCCCCAGGTTGGAGGTGCTTATGGCACAAGGCTGGCACAGTCTCGCAGCTGTGCGGCCCCGTGCTGCCAGCCACCCCTGTGCAGTGATAAAACCCTCACCCTCACCCCGTGCTCCACAGCACCTTGGGCTGAACAGGGTGGGTACCCCCCAACAGCTCGGGCTGAGCAGGGTGGGTGCCTGCAGCAGTTTAGCCACCTGCCCCTCACCCCTGCCCATCAGGCTGCTACTCGCTGTCTGTGCGCCGCAGTGAGCGCTCCTCCTGGGCCTCTGTGACTCACTACCGCATCCAGCGCCTGGAGAACGGCTGGCTCTACATCTCCCCTGGGCTCACCTTCCCCAGCCTGCACGACCTCGTGGACCACTACTCTGGTAAGACCCTGACAGCCTCCCCAGACTGTGTGCATGGGGTGCTCTGGGCACTGGAGGGAGAGCACCTGCCCAGGTCCCCCCAGGGTTAAGGTGCAGGGTGAGGGTGGGGCACAGGCTGCTGACACTGCTGGGTCCCTGCCTAGAGTTTGGAGAGGGGCTGTGCTGCCCGCTCAGGGAGCCCTGTGCCATGGAAGGGCCAAGGGTGGCCCCAGTCCAGGCCGTGCCTGCTGTGGTAAAGAAGCCAGCGCTCAACTGGGACAAAATTGACAGGTAGGGGCAGCCAGGACTCCCATCACCACCCTGCAAGACACCCGGGGGTCTGGGTGGTGCCTGCTGACTGCCCCACCCCTCTGGCACAGCTCTCACCTCATCTCTGGGGCCACGTCCTCGCTCGAACAGGATTCACCCATCAGCCTGGGCCTGCGGGAAGCCATCAGCTCCTACCTGCTCCTGACAGACACAGCCACCTCGGAGCAGGGCCCAGCAGAGAACAGCTAATGGTCAGCTGGCCCTTGGCCACAGCCCCACCACAGATGCTCAGCCCTCCTTACAGTGGCTGCCTCGTTAAAACACCAGCACTCGTTGGTGCCCTGGGAGCTGGGCATCTGGGGAATCCTTGGCCTGGACATGGGACATCTGAGACCAAGGTGGGGACACAAAGGCACCAATGCTGGAGAAGGGACTGCCTAAAGCTGGGCACTTTGGAATGGGATGTTTGAGCATCACCCAGTGCCCGTGGCGAGGAGGGCAGAAGCTGCAGCAGGAAAATGGGATGCAAATGGCTCAGTAAGCTGAAGCCTAGCCCAGGCTGGGGAACAGCCCAACCCTGACAGATGCATCAAGCTTATGCACAAACTTTCTGGGGTGACCATGCAGGACAGGGTCCATGACCTGAGGACCCTCAGGTGGGAGCAGCAGAGCACCAGCTGGGAGGAAGCCAGCTGCTTGAGGAAAAGGAGGAGCTGACTTTAAAACTTTTAAACAGACAGATTTTACTGGGTTTCAGGGTTCTGCTGGTCATGCAATCATAACCATTTATAACTTTAATTAAAGGGCATCTCAGTAACACCTGAATGCTTGTGAGTAAATAGTCAACTGCAGCTGGAGTGGAGGATTCCATTCACCAGTCTGGGGAGTTTTGCTCCTGCCATGGCCATTGCATGGCCTTGGCCCTGCCACCAGGTCTGCTCCAACTCAGGGCAAATTAATGAGCCCTGGAGGTTTAAAATCTTTTAATATCACAACAGTTTTCTAGGTGCTGTGAGGAAAAACAAGGTCCATGCCAGGACTAGTTAATGAAAAACACACACTGACCCCAATTTAAGCTACAGTTCTGGGCTACAGGGGACCTTAAGAAAATCCTCTGAAGAGCCCCAGCCTGAGCCTTTGCTTTCCACAGCACCTTACCAGCAAACAACGGCCTGGGGAAAAGGCCTGAAGCTTCTTCTGCAGCAGCCATTGCTTTTTGACACCCTTCCCTTCCTGGTGGCCCAAAGGCCAGTGCAGCAGGAGCTCCTTATCTGCTGGTTCCTGCTTCTGCCATGCTCTGCTCTCCTCTCCCCTGGCACAGCTGATGCATTTTCTCTTGCAAACTCACCACTGCTTTCTCCATCCCTCCACTGCAGCAGCCGCCCACTGCATGCTCAGCCCCCAGGGCGCTTGGCCGGCACAGGCTGCCAGGCCCTGCTGCTCCACTTTGAGCAGCTGCTGCCGGCCCCACTCGTCCCATGGTAGGACCCGTGGGCACTGAGGCCGCTGCTCTCCCGCCTGCGCTGCCCCGTGCTCAGCGCCAGCCCTGGAAGGTTTTTTGCCAGAGCAGCATCAAAATTCCTCCCCCGGCCCTAGTGAGACCTCACCTGGAGTACTACATCCAGTTCTGGGCTCCCCAGTTCCAGAGGGACAGGAAATACTGGAGAGAGTCTAATGGAGGCCACAAAGATGATAAAGGGGCTGGACTGAGCAGGGATCTAATTAATGTCTATAAATACATGAGAGCTGGGTGTCAAGCAGGCAGGGACAACATCTTTTCACTTCTGCCTTGTGACAGGACAAGGAGCAATGGATTCAAGCTGGAGTACAGGAAGATCCATCTCAGCATGAGGAATAACTTTACTGTAAGGATTACAGAGCCTGAACTGACACCCCAGAGAGGCTGTGGAGGCTTTCCAGACCTGTCTGGATGTATTTCTGCAGGATCTGCTCTACTTCTGTCCTGCTCTGGCAAGAGGGTTGGACTCAATCTTCAGAAGTCCCTTCCAACCCCTACCATCCTGTGATTCTGTGAAATCAGGATCAGATGACATGTACTAGGGCCTAATAATGTCATGATGTCCTAGTATGTCATCTATATCCTAACAGAGGACACATTAGGATTTCAAATAAAATGTACAAGCTCCTCACTAACACAATATCCAACAGAACCCAATACATAACAGCTCACCTGTTAAGAATATCTGTATGAGACAAATGGAAAACCACCCTTTCCCTACAACTTCATTCTTCCTGCCAAACCACAGTGCCTATATTTCAATGCTGTGAAGACGACTCCAAAAACATTTTCTTGAGTTATCATTAATTGAAACAAAGACTTTACCAACAAAAACCTATTTATTCATTTCAAACACCAAGATACAGAAGTTTCAAGTTTTTGCAAATATTGCTCCAAAGCAAAATCCTATTTACAGCGCCCTCAGTCTAATAGTGCATAAACAAAGACAAACATATGTATGTATCCACAGTGCAATGTTTGCTCATTTCATCAAGGCTCCACGTTCCATTCACTTACAAGTGATTTAAAGAAATTTTTATTAAAAAGTGACCTGCCAGACCCAACAGCTGGTCCAGACTAAGAAATAACAATGTGGAAACTTGGAAAAAACAGGGACAAAAATGAATCCAGACAGAGCACAAGAAAGAATCTTTCCTGAACATTAGAAATGCTACTCTATTTTAAATAAATATTTTCAGTCTTTCTCAGCAGGGGCTTCCCTAGCTCTACAAAAGGAAAACAAAGTCTCCAGTATTCAGCCTTGGATTCAACCATCAGAATCTCCTTTCCTTCCAACTTGTGAGTACTGCCCTGAGCAAAAACAACTAGCCAGAGTTTCACTCTGGAGTGAAAAAAAACTAAACTGAAGTCTGCTCAGGGATTTAACTGCTTCCATGCCCTCAAACTGTAACACCACTGACTTGCTAACCATGCAACCGTGTTGTTCTGGAGAGAAACCTAGTCAGAGTGTTTGCTTTACAGAGGTCAACCAGGGAACACCTTTCTGATGGCTCTCACCTGCAAACAAAAAAACCCCCAAACCTTCAGTTGGCTGGGGTGCTCCTCCTGATGCTGTTCTGGTTGCCTGGTTACTGCTGCCTGTTCTAGAGCTGCAGAGTGTACAGAAATCCAGGTGTGATTAACAGGAATGAGACAAGGTGTAAACA
Organism: Ceyx melanurus; assembly: GCA_024611195.1. Classification (NCBI taxonomy): domain Eukaryota; kingdom Metazoa; phylum Chordata; class Aves; order Coraciiformes; family Alcedinidae; genus Ceyx; species Ceyx melanurus. The sequence continues at coordinate 61,468 of JANHGL010025057.1, read as the reverse complement.
TTGGTCTCATCTTCAGAGCGCAAAGGGATTCTAAAATACCATGTAAGCTTTACTCTCATTGTGTTACAGAAAAGTAGCTTTCTGCTGTACACACATTTTATTCACTACACCAGCTAGTACTACAAAACCGTGTGAATTATTCCCTGAAATGAGTCTTGGCACAAAAGCCTTAGTTACTACCTAGAGAAGCCTAATTATTTTGCTTTTTTGAAGGAAATAAAATATTCACTGTGTAGATACTGTTAACTCCTACAGTAATATTGGCTACTTCAAGTTTACACTATTCTTTGCAGTATAGAGACATAACAGATTCATACCTCAAATTAGTAATTTGTACAGTTAGGGGCCTTTAAGTTACAACTGTGCTTAAGCTCCATCCTTTGATGACACAATCACACACAAATTCAGGGTGACTAACCCAGCTTTTTAAGGACAGCCTCTCACTGCACAGCTTACCCTTTTCCCCAGTGAACTCTGCAGCCTTTGAGAAGGAAAACTGAAGTCACAGCCATTATTTCTGGAGCTACCATCTGCAGCCGAAAGACTTTTTAGCATCCCAGAATACTTACCACACACCAACAATCCCAAAGATCCTGTACCATGTGACTTGGACATCATTAGCATTCTCACCTTGCTCTCACAGAACCAGAAAAATGAAAGCTTCAGATATAAAAATGGACTCGTGAACACATCGCTTAAGATACCAACCTACCCGCTGCCTGAGGACAGCGCCTCATGCATAGATCTCGAGGCTTTATTTACACGAAGAGAAAATAAACTGATTCCCAAAAACCTCACATTCAGAGAGTTAAGTCTGTACAATGAACACGTTCAGGGTACTGAAAACAAAGAAAAGCCTACGTTTCAAAACAGAACTGGAATGGCAATAATGACCAAAGGGGCAGAAACCCACCCAAGGTCCACTCCAGAGCAGGTGGGAGCTCGGAGCGTCCCGCAGCAGGCAGGGTGTCCAGCAGCACTGCTGCAGGGCACAGCCTGGCTGTGGGGAGCTCAGCACAGACACACACACTGTCCAAGGGCTTCCCCTGTACTGAGCCAGGTGACACTGACAGCATAAATATGGAAAACAATCTGCTTCCTTTTTCTTCTGAAAATAAGTGCAATCCACCCGTGAGCTTCTGCTACATTATTTAACGTACTAGAAGTGGGGTTCAGGCCACTGTTACTTGCACACCTCCATGTAACACTTCATAGTTAAGAGCTGGACATTCATACTTACTAAGTCTGAAAACTGTTATAACATTTCCTAATTATTAAATATTGTGTGCTATTATGCATAAACCAGAAGGAATAAAACATGACGAGTCACTTAAACTATGCAAAGTTATTTACACCCTCTGTCAACAAACATTTTTGGCTCTTAGAACTCTGTTCTTCAGTGGCACAACTTTTAGTCAATTTAATGATGAACAAGTCAACCGTTTCAATGAGCAACTTGTAAGGAGGGAAAAAAATTGAGTATAATTTAAACAATCACCATCCCACCTCTAAAGACAACAGTATGACCTCTTCCATATTGTTATAAATGCCTAATAAACCCAAAATTAGGATGAGATAAAATAACCTTTTTGCTGTTCTCTGAACAGCACCTCTTCACAAATCCCTGAAGTCAATCTGAATCACATGCAACCAGCATGCTAATTTCATTTAAATATACAGAGCTGTTCACATCCAATGCTCCAGCTTTGCCTTCAGTAACAGTCTCCAACATCTTCTAGTCTCACGTTGAGCAGCAGAGTGCAATCTGTTGCACTTTACCCAGGTCTGTTATAAGCTGCTTTATACAATGTTTGAGCTGTGGGAGTCGAGCCAGTGGTTCTGGTGGTTCCAGCTCTCCTGTGTAATCCAGCCAGCTCTCCAAAACTGCAAAGAGAAACAGAACAGTCACTACTCCAGTTCTCAGCAGAGAATCACAGGATGGTGGGGGTTGAAAGCCAGCAAGCCCTTGAAGAGGGCGCAGTTCCAATATATAGAAGAGCTATGGAAAATGACAAAACTCCAAAAGCAAAAACCATAGAAGATATGTTACTACATCACCTGAAGCAAGTATCTACAGGTGATCTAGCTAGGAATCTTTCTACAAAATTCTGCTCAGTTTTCATTTGATCTTGTGTTTTAAAATCCAGTCCCAAACATCAGCAATAAGTCTACTTTTCCCTTAGTAAATCTGACAAATCTACACTCACCTCTTTCTAGGTCTGCAGAAGTAAAAACTGGTTTCGAACTGGTAGTTCAGTTAAATACAGTTCATTTTTTAAATAGAAAAATATTACCTACCGTCTAGCTCCTTCTCAATGAAATCCATTCTGTGTATGACTTCATCTTGCAGAGATTCCACGTGAGCTAAAAGATTAAGCTGCCACTGCAGCTGTGAGTTCACAACACCTTCTTTGTCCTTTTCCAGCAATTTCATTTCAAGAGCTTCCTCTGGAGAGACTTTCTTAGAGACAGACTCTCTTACCTAGCAGAAATACATCAATATTGGTTACAGTGGGACAGAATGGGTGAGCCAGTCCCTGCAGTTACCCATCCAACTGCTCAACTCATCTTAGGCTAGTGGAGACACAGAGATCCCACACAAATATTAAGGTAGTTTGGGCAAAAGGATCTAAAACCAGACATCTTTAGATCTTTGCAAAACACCCATATTCTTGGCACTTCACAAACATCTGATTTTCAAAGGAGAACATACATACATACATACATAACACACACACACACACAGCCAGCTCCCTGCCAACTTCCAGACAGAAGATCCTGCACTTAGCCTGTGCATCCTAGGGAATGCTGAAGACATTTCTAATGCAACAGTCATCAACTAAAGCAAATGATTGTGCAGTGAGAAGGGATTTTTCCTGAAGGTATATAATCTCAATTCTACTAAAACTTTCACCAAAACATTCAGAAAAACCCCCAACACATTTACTACCACTTCTAAAACACAACTGCACCATCAGCAGGATTGATTCACTTTCTCAGCATGTTGATTCAGTGTTTTTTTCATCTTTCTGATGAAATATGTCAGGATTTAGAAAAATGTTCCTGAAAGTCTGAAGATAGGCGTTTCTGGGAAACAAAGCATTCTCAATTGAGCTGACAGAGAAGTTAAAACCAATATAATAATGACAGCTTATATATGCATGAAATAAAAGCCAAGCAACATTTTCATCTGAAAAAAAAAATATGGAGGCCACCATCTCCCAGAGGCTAACATTTTTAAGACCTTATTTCAGATGACTTGAACTAACTAATCAAGGCAGAATTTTTTCACTGTGGTGTAGAATGAAGTCTCTGACAGACCCACAGAGCTGAGAGTGAGAACCAATAGTCAAAAAGATAAAACTAGAGTGGCTCCAGAAGGAAGGAAGATACAGGACGACTCAAAAGTGATCATCCTATAAAATAAATCGGGCAACTATTTTTTTTTTCCACCATGAAATGTTGCCTGAAGAACTCAGAATTTATTTAATCTAAATATTAAATGAAACAGGGAAACAAGATGGAAATAACTACAAGCTGGAATACCAGTGTAGTCGGAAGTACCATCCTGTCCTCTCCCATCCCATTGATGGTGCTTATTTTGTGTGTCAAAAGAAAAAATAATAAGAAGCAATGAACTCCCAGTGAACCATAATGCACATTCCACACACAGATTACTTAAGTTCCAGCAGTCCTCTTCAACCTAAATATTTTATTATTATTATTATTATTTGGAGGAGTTGTTCAGATCTGTAATTTTCATTTGTATTGGCAACTTAAAAATTTAACAGCATAGGAAACCACTGAACACAAATAAACTAAGCATGCAATCCCAATGTCATCCTGGGGCACAGTAAGAAAACTGAGTCCAGGTGTAGGGAGGTTCTCCTCCCCCTCTACTCTGCCCTGGTGAGAGCACATCTGGAATTCAGTTTTGGACTCTCCAGTTTAAGAGAGACGGGGATCTACTGAAGAGAGTCCAACAGAGGCTGGACCATAGAAGGTTCAACCTCAGTGTGAGAAGGAACTGCTTTCCTGTGAGGGCAACAGAGCTTGGAACAGGCTGCCTGGAGAGGTTGTGGAGTCTCCTGTTCTGGAGACTTTCCAAACCTGCCTGGATCTGTTCCTGTGTGGCCTGCCCTGGGTGACCCTGCTGTGGCAAGGGGGCTGAACTCAATCTCCAGAGGTTCCTTCCAACCCCTAACATTCTGTGATTCTATGAAATTGAGAAGTTTTATACTTTGCCAGTCCAACTCATCCTGTATGCAGTGAAGGTTGACTCCAAGTACCTTAGAGTAATTGTGTTTGGATTCATTTTCCACCTTGCAGATTTCTCGGTCCAGGTTCCAGCCGAATCTCTCTGACAGACCATCGTCCCCATTCTCCCTTAATCTATTCACTCCATCTTCCACGGCTGAGCCCCTTGTCTCCACCACCAGTCTCTGCTCTATGGCAGGGTAGTAGGCCCTTGGCTTCTGGTAACAGTGTTCGCTCGTAATGTAAGATTCCTCCACGGAAGGAATGGTTGAGGGTTTCTCAACTGTGCCATTCCAAGTTCTGTAACTTGCTGTCTCCTCTTTGCAACAGTTTTCCTCAACATGAATGATGTGTTTTGTATGAATTTTGTCGTTCACAGAAATGTGCTTCCATGGGTGGCACCAAAGCTTTAGGTCAGGATGTTCTTTGTTTCTGTTCAAACATAAAAAAGGAAACCACCCAAATTTAAATGTCCAAGTGTTTGAGCAAACTATCCAATTACAGAAAGAAATTAAGAATATTTGAGCTACTACCTGCTTTAGTCATTTGTTAGTAAAAAATACTCAAATATTCTGAAATAACATACATTTGCACTGCCCTCAGTTGTGTATCTTTCTACAATGTTCTGTTACATTCACCATTTTTGTGTCTATAGGTGGTATATAAGCCAAACCTTGGCACTAAGAAAAACACCGAGGAATATGTTTTAAATAGATATATATAACTTTTCAACAGTGTTGCCCTTAAAGGAGTACTTTGCAATTTATTAACAGCATAAATTTATTTTCGCTGGAATAGTTTTAGTAAGGAAGTCAAGTACACTGAAGCTAAACTAAAAATTTTTAACACTAATAAAATTATATCCCGCCCACCAACCCACTCTATCAAACTGTAGCCTGTAGTTCTCAAAAATAAACTTCAAAATTCAATCCACAGATACTTTATAACCCTTCAAGAACAACAACTGGGGACCTCTTTGTGTGTATAATTTCTTTATTTCCTCAAACTCTTCAAGTTTCCTTTAAATCTCAAGATGCTAAGCAAACTCCTACCTGGTGAACTAACACACCATAGTCCCTCCACCTGCTTCTTATAAAAATGTCTTACTTGATTTTGAATTGACTGATATATTAGTTATTCCAGCAGCAGGATCTACTACACATGTCAGATTCTTAGGTGGATGTAACAAGAAAATAATTCTGAGTGTTGTCACTGACACTGTTCTTCGACAGGCCGGCCAGTCACTGAAACAGCAGTAAAAAGGAGAGCAAAGCAGAATCACAGCGCTCATCTCAAAAGGGTTGGCAGCTCATCTGCTACAGGCTGCAAGAACACAGCAGCAGAGAAACCCTGACCCTAAAGTCCCTGCATTTGGCTGCAGAGCAAGGAGGGGTCTGCCCCAACACCCCACTCTGTTTCCTTGTACACAAAAGGCAGATGGACTTACTCTGTTAGACACTCAACAAAACAGGACCATTTTATTTCTTAAGTAGCTACTTTCCAGGCTGTTCTACAGCAGCTAAAGGTCTCTCCAGTCTCTCAGAGCAAACTACAGTTGGTGCAAGTGCCAAGGACTTGCTCTGCCCACCTTCTGCAAGCACTTCTGCCCCAGCGCCTGCTATCTGAGATAGCCCTGGTGAGCAATCCTGAAGGCACACCTAGAAAGATAAAGGCCAAGGGTTCATTTAGCAGAGCTTTCTACCCCAGCCCCACTGATAACTCTGTGCTCACAGGCACTGCTTTGCTCACCAAAGAGCAAGAGACTTTGGCTACTTAAGGATGAAAACGTGAATGCTTTGTGCTGGATGCTTTGTGCTGGAGAAACCTTCTAACTACTGCCTCTGAAGGCTGCCCCTCCCTCACACTGCACCCAAGCTGCCAACGCCACCACTGATCCTTTGCCACCTCTCAAAAGATGCTGAGCAAGACTCTTCTAATAACGTCAGGCAGCTGTGAAATCCTCTGCTCTTGCCTAGGTGGTGGATCTGCATTAATAAAATCATTCTTCTAATTCTACAATTTTCAAAATAATTTCTGATTTATGCAGTGATAGAGAAAAAGGGGCTTTTGCTTTGAACAAGATGGTCCTAACAGGACCACACTTCATCTTTAGTTGAGCCAGGTGGTCATACCAACTTCAGGATGGGACAGAAAAGCAATGACACTTGCATCACAGCTTTGCCCAGCTCTCAACACCTTATTACCACACAAATCTCAGTTTAGAATTGCAAATGCACAATCTAAGAAAAGACTAAAAGAGTGGTCTTAAAATATTTATGTTCCAGCCTCTCCAAAGAGGAAAGAGATTAATATTTACTGATCTGACTGAAATACAATGGAAAAGAAAACTCTCACGTTAAAATTGCAACTTCTCTTGCTTTAGTAATTATTCCACTGTTTAAGCATTTCAAGTACTGCCAGTTTCCCTACTGCATCACCACTGATTACATTTTAAGGAAAATGGTCTAAAGAACACTGGAAAAACACTCAAACTTTTGCTTTCCAAATTGCTGCTGCTGTGCAATTTATCAGCTAATTTAAAATACATAATTCAATCCATTTTAAACTGCTGGATTTGAGTTAGAAAAAAATGTCTTCAGTCATAAGAACCTAAGAATTACTTTGGAAAAAGAGGAAAAGGTGCAGACAGCTTAATTTCTACAGTGACTGCAGAATACAGGGTTTTTTTCATATTCATCAATAATAATCTTTGGACAGAGGTGAATTGCTCCAGGCTGCTGAAGATGCAAGTGCTCTCCCACTACAACAGAGCAACACATTATGCTGAGCAAACAACTCTTGTTTCTGTTGGAAAATAAACTGATGCAGAATTACTGGAATGGAGAAGGTAAGTGTTCTAAGAATACTGCCATAGGTTAAATCCCTATGCACTTGCTGTGATTTCAGTCTCTTTAGGTGCTTTAGAAGCAACTATTGTTATTAGCTTTCTCCTGTCTTCCTTCATAATTTCCCAACCCTTCTATGCACACAGGCAACTTACACTCCTCCACACATCCTTAAAATAGTTGAAGCAGTTAAGTCCTTTTCCAAGATCTCATCAGGAATTCAAACTATGTTGTTATATATCCACAAAGTAGCACAAAAAGAAGGCTGAATTTCTGGTTAGTTTTCTACTACTTGAAATCTAATTCACATTAAGTACTTGCCAACTGATACTTAAATACTGCTTACTGTAATATGCTCATCTTCAGCTGCAGTCCATGCAGTACTTCTATCACTCTCTGTACATCGCCAAGAAGCTGGTGAGTGGCCACTATCTTCTTGGCATTCTGGTGAGAATAATTTTCTTCCAAAAATGCTAAGCCGTGCATGTGACCATTACTTAACCACTCCTTCTCATACCAGTACTTTAAGCTGGATCTCTGACCTGAAGCAACAGTAATGAGCATGTTAAAATGAAGCATTAAGTGTAGTATGTTTACATTACTGGTAGTAATTTAAGATCTTGCAACAGCTTCTTTTTTCTTATCAATAGTACCAGTAAAGATCCTATAATAGCAGACAAAACCCTGAAAACATGAAGAACTTGTGAAGTGGGAAGCAGGAGAATAACCCCAGTTAAAAACCTCTGCCCAACTGTGAAAGACTTCAGATCCCAAACTCCATCAAGACATCCACAACAGATAATTGTAGCTGATGCAGAGAAGAGTGTAGTTTTTAGCACAGTATCACACTGTCTAGAAACTGTGGTTGTAACTACAGCTACAGCTTGAATACAGCTTTCTGCAGACAGATAAATGCAATGAAAGGCAGTGAAATTCCTTCCCATTTCCAGTGGTCTTGGTTTCAAGCATCACACATGTATTAGTACAGTCATACAGAATTAAATTTGAAAGGAACCAATGATGAAGTTCTGATGGAGAACTGGCCTAAGGCTATTAATAATGCTCATTCTAGCTCAATGCTCAGTCAGCTGGAATAACAGCTGAAATGCAGTCATGCTAAGCATGATAAATGCATCAGTAAAAGTAACTTATGAAGCCAAACAAAATGTTATTAGCAGGAAAGAGCAGATCGTGAGATGCTTGCTATATTGCAAAAACACAAACAAAAAAACACAACAAAAGCCCCAACACACCCTTTGAAATGCATTGTTACAACAGATGTTCTCAGAAGACAGCTCAGCACCCTGAGAAACACCACATCATTCAGTGGCCTATATACAGCCCAGTCAGCAAACCTACAAAATCAGAGAGAATGTTGGAGCACAGACTGGGAACAGCACCCACAAGGAGACCTCTCCAATACCAGCAGGTTAATACTGAGAAGTTTCAGCAGCTAAGGAGTGTGACTAGACAGAGCAAGAACTAAGGGGTTGCACTACATGCAGATTAGGTGGCACCACTGCTGCCTGTGCTATGAACTTTGGCACAAGAGAGCTGAACTGGTCTTTGGAAGCTGCACTAAGAAAGGAGTGGAACAGGGGTTTATATGCTATTGGATGGTACTTACAGAAAGGCAGCAAAATGGGTTCTCTAACATGTCCTGGATGAACATCTGTGGACATCCAGGTTACTTTCAAACATCAATTCAATCCCAACACACTGTCTTGGCAGAGGAGGAGAAGCGACGAGTGTGTTTATAAGCACATGCTGCCCCTTGGCTGCACAGGACAACACTCAATGTTTTGAGGCAAGACCTCCAGAAAACTCTCACAGAAACCAGCACAGAGAAGAAGGAAGGCTGCAACAGCTCCACTTCTCAGGTACACATACTGTATATAGCAAGAGATCTCCAGGTATGGCCAGAACCACACTGGAGAAGCTCCTTACATCTCTCTACTAACCCCATGCAGCTATTTTTGTGTTTGAGAAGCTGTGACAGAAAACGAACCTTGATCCACAAGAATAAAGTTGTGAATTTGTGAATTCACATGGTCATCTGAAAAATCACTCAGCTTATCCAGCTAAAGCCCCTCCATGTCATTGGCTACTCAGTGGTTTACTCAGCAACAGCAAGTCCTCTCTTCGAAGGTGTGTCAGCTTCAGCGAACACAGATGACAATGGCTAACAATGTAAGCTCTTTATGGCTTGAATGAGCCTGTCATAGCATAAGTATCTTAATAATGTTTAAGCAAGGGGAAATGTTAACAAATCTCTTCAAAATTGCCCCAGAAAAAAAAAGTCTAAAATAACACTTTTTGCAGATTTTAGTAGTAATTACACTGAATTTGCTTTTATTTCCAATATTATGAATGATGCTGTTACAAGTCCCACCTCTAAGCTGGGGAAAGCTCTTAAATGAGAGTTTGCCAAATGGCTGTACCCCAACTTCTTTAGATTTGTAGAGCAAATTTATCTCATTTCAAGCCAACAGCAGATTCAATGAAACTGAGAAGCTGTTTTTGCAGCCAAAAAGTTGGATGTGTTTTCCTTTCCAAGACAGTTTCAGGACCTTCAAAGCAATAATTAATAGAAGTGATTAAACTAATTAAGCAAATGAAATGTTAGTTGTAAGAATTTTTTACCAAAAAGAATTCTGATTAAAGTTTTGCTACATAGAAATAGTTCAAGTGTGATGGCCACTTCAGTTTTCATTTAAACAGAAGTACACAACTAACTCAAACAGACACAGAACTAAGAGAAATATCTTGAAAATAGAGGGTTAAAATCCTGGATGCAAGACACTGTGAAAAAAAACCTTAAATGAATGTTAAACTATTTTACTACTTAGATAACTGAACATAAGCATAGTGTGTCTTTGTTTGCTAAGAGTACAAACAACATTAGTATATAAACATTAGTATACAAACCACTAAGTTAAACTATAAAAAAGAGCTGGGCAGTTTTTGAACAGCTAAAAAAAGCAGAAATCACAACTCAAATATGCAAATAAATCAAAAAGGTCTTGTGATTGGGTAGACATCCCATTTTCTTATAATTTTTGATAATTTTGATAAGAATCATCATTTGATAAATTCAAGCCCCAACCTCACCCATTCCCACATTCAGTGAGGCTTTACAATTCATAGTCAGAGAAGACCCATAGCAGTGTATCTTTTTCCTGCCTCAGATGGACTGAGACACTTAAAAATATATAATTAGAAGTAGAGACCAAATTGCTTAATTGACTCTGACTGCATGACCCCAAGATAAATGAAAATATACATTAACTTGTGGCATGCAGTCAGATGTGTAAGATCTTTGGCTGTTGAGAAGCATTGAGCCTCCTGCTGACTTAAAGAATGGTATTGTGGAGGAAAACTGTGGTCATGTCCCACAAGATGTGACCACATGGGGAGACTGCTTAAGTTTCCTGAGTGCTTCCAAATTTATTTTCCATAGCCAGTCAGTACAATCCTTATTACAGGCAAGTATGTGACATGGTCATGACAGTTAAAACGTTCATTTCCATTCCTACCCAGCTGCAATTCCACAATATTGACTCGTATACACTCACAGAAGTTAAACTTTCTGTATCTATAACTGAACTCAATCACATGGAATGACACACACAGCTAGGGGAGAAAAAAAAATTAAACTTTGTAAAATATATATATCAAGTAATAAAGTTACAACATATATAAGAATGCTCTGTAACCTGGAAATTTCTGTACCTGGAGGATCTTGGCAAATATAGCAGGTATATTTCTCAGGTACATTATCTTCCAGTAAACCCATACAGACTCCATGCTGCCAGCATAGACACTCTTCACACTGTTTAAAGTCAAGAAGTGCACATGAACAGAAATTAAGCCTACAGGAGCTCAGTAAGTGACACATCATCTACATATGTTAAAACAAAAAGGTGTACTAAATACCTCCCCCCCTCCTGGCCCCTTCCAGTTCCAAATCAGACTACAATAAAATGTGAACCCTTCCCACACAGTTTTCACATGGATTTCTGGAGAATGACAACAATTACAAAGTAGAAGCAGAGATGCCGAAAGGTGCAAAAATGTTCTCTTTGGAGATGCTAAATCTTTCACAAGATGCACACACTCCTCGTTGGGACAGAAGATAGAAGGCAGCCAAGATGTCTTTAGCAAAATGTATCAAGCTTTCCAATTTTAAAAGTTGCCTCTCAGATAGTAAATCACAGGCAGTTATAATATCCAGGGGCTGTGTCATGTAGGACTAATCAAGATTATGCTTTGCTGATACTTGGATCTCTAAGATTTACCTATTTCAAAGGTATCTCTGTTACCATAAAACTGAAGTGCAGCTGCAGTTGTACTACCTTCAGAACCTTCTGACATCCTTCCAACTGTGAGCAATCCAATTGGCAAAGACTGAACATAATTTCACCCTGCCTTTTTTTGTGTGTGTAGTTATGCTATTTAAAATGCAATCACTGTACTAATCTACTCACTGTCATGGTTTTCGAGCAGGAAAAACTATATCCATATTTTGCTGCAGCCATTCCCCTCTCCAAACTCTAACTAGTCTGAAGACCACTGACACATGGGACAAAACCCTATTTAAGAATATTAAGTCAGTTTTGATTTCAGATTGTGGTGTCAGTTCAGAATCATTATTTTCCCAGACAACAAAGCATAACATCATTCTCAGAGCACAAGCTAAAAGCTTAATGCAGATCTCATCAGTATTGGCAAAGGTTTTCAAAATGAGCTAAACCAAACAAACAGCAACTCAGAGAATTATCAGGGTTGGAAGGGACCTTAAAGATCATCTCATCCCAATGCCCCTGCCATGGGCAGGGACACCTCCCACTAGAGCAGGTTGCTCAGAGCCCCATCCAGCTTTGACTGAAGAACTGTCAGGGATGGGGCTCCCACCACTTCTCTGGGCAACCTATTCCAGTGTCTCACCACCCTCAGGGTGAAGAACTTCTTCCTAATGTTCAGATGCTGCTCTTCACTGACCTACAAGATGCCAACTTGAGAAACACCCCGTCTCTGATACAAGCTGCTTATACCACTTTCATTAAGACTCTTCTGATCTGATGCCTTTCCTCAAGCTGGAAGAGACAGAAAGGTGCTGGCAGTTTTTGAATATAGCCTTGTATTAAATTAGTGGTCCATGTGTAAAGGAAGCAGAAGCACTGGGAATGAAGACTGTAGAAGGGTAGAGAGAAACAGGTTTCTGAAAGAGGGGTCTAACAATTTGCCTTACAAAATGGGTCACCAGTCCTAAAGCAATAAGCTCTTTCAAAAAAAGGTTGAGATACCATCCTCCTTTCAAACAGAGGATTAGTCAAGGCCCAAAAAAGGTGTCCTAACCAATCCAAGCAAAACAAAAAACAACCAATCATCAACCAAAAAAAAACAAAACAAAAAAACAATCCAAACGAATCAACCAAAAAAACTCACAATCAACCAACCAAACAGATTAAGAAAAACTAAGAGCTAAAAATAAGAAGGGGGCTCCTGGATCTTGTTACACTTGCATTCTGTAAATCATGTCATATGGCAGAGCTACTCTCAGTGATTTTCCAGTCCAATCTGCCTAAAACTAATGAAGCAGCCCAGCTTTTTCTACTTTACTCAGCTGATAATTAAATATCCACCCCATCAGGTCCTCACTTTTGCCTGCATGTTTCGAGTCAGCTTGGCTGGCCAGGCTACAGGCCAGCTCTATACAGAAGCCACACTACAGAGATGCTACCCATTGCTCAAGCAGTGGGAGGGAGATTCAAAGCAAGCCAAGTAAGAGATTTTGAAGAGGAAAACATGCAGAGTTGTACGAGAGTATTTTAATTGAAGTTCAAGTGTGAAGGAAATAACCCAAACCAACGGACTGCATTTAAAGCAGCAAAGATAGCCCAAGCCTTTCACAGCCATCCCCTACAAGGCCACCAAATCCAGCCCCAGCATTCTATGCATCACACACAAATTCACCAATAGGTAGATATAAAAAAACCCCAAAGGATGGGACAATAACATCTTGTCTGGAATTTTTTGTGCCCAGGCTTTGCCCTACGAAGGGAGTACTGTGCCTTCCAAACTAACACATGGCAATGCTAAGCTATTCCTTGACACAGGCTCCATAATAAAATCCAGTGACCTTGCAAAGCTACAGACTGGAATGAAATGATGACCAATGATGTACTGTATTATTTCTTACACTTTTTTCCCCAGTTTTAACATCTACTAACTAAGGCATGTACTTAGATTAAATGCAAAGCCTTCTTTCTGTATCCCTGTGTAATGAATAGTATCCCTGTGTGATGAGTAGTAATCTTTATGCACAAATTGCTTGACACAATTTAGGTCATGTTTAATATAAAGGAAGAGTTTTTTTCAGAATCTCTAAACTGAACCTGTTCTGGGTTCTATTACTAGTATAAAGAGCCAAAATGAACAAGCTCTCTTTTTAACTGTGTCATAGCTTCATTAAACCTTAATGGTCCCCAATCTTTCAGGAAAAATAAACTGTTTCTTTTGTTTGACTTTTTTTCCTTGTTATTTCTAAATTGGGCACATCCATGGAAATGAGTGCAGTTCAAGGAAAAAATAACTTGCCATTCTCCTTCTTGTAAGAAGGCACCATACATGTATCCTGGGAGGAAGGAATCCCAGTCACATTTACAGAGAAACTGCCCTGGCTCTTACTTTTGATACCAAGTCAATGCAGATCAGCACCCAGGCAGATGCACAAGAAAGTGCCTTGAGTGTCAACATATTTCAGTCAGTATCCTCGGAGTAATAGGTAGGGGTGGAATAAACACCCAAGAGAGACAAGTGCAACACAGGACAATATTGTTCTAAAACCCATACCCTGCACACAATTACCCATCTTCAGGAAGACAGGAAAAGTCTGAACACAAGTTCTTTAGGGTAGGTACTTTCAAATTTGTGTCAAATTCAAGTCAGAGTAGGAAATAGGGAATAAATCTTTCCTTTTTATGTAATTATGATAACTACAGAGGATTCTCACTCTATATAAAGTCAAAGGGAAGTGTTATTCTCAGCATGACACCTCTGAAAAGCTGAAAATAGGTTTCCCTTGTCATAATTCCATAGTTGTGTAACACAGGATCTTTGCTTTGTATTAATACTCTGTGCTTAGAGCTAACACAGGCATTTCTACATCAACAGTGAGACCAGACTGATCAAATCATTTCCCCCAAAAATACTGACTTACAGCTAGGTGTGGGGAGCACAGCATCTGGTTTCTGAACCATACCATCTGCCTAACCTACCTCTTCAAAATCCCCTTAACAGCTCCTTGCTCTCCAGCTCCCATTGCTTCAATCCCCGTATTGAAGGCAGGTACTTGCCGTGCTGTCGACCTGCACCTCTCTCCTAGAATAACCTGCTATCCTAGACAATTATTTTGTAACACGGCTGAAGTGTTCAAAACTTCGCAATACACTCAAAAAAACTCAACCCACAAACTAGTTCAACCTAGAAAATCATTCTCAGGAGCAGCCCACAAAACTTGTCTGTGCATTATGCCCTGAGCTTGCTGACAGTTGTCTGCATTCTGCAATCAAGAGCCTAGTGCTGAGCCTACTTTTGCCAGAATATTATGCTCCAGACTCTTCATGTTTTTCACTGAGCCCATCTCCTCAGAGGGCAGGTAGCTCCCTTTATCCCCAGTGCACCCTTCCTCACTAACACAAGGTATCTGCTGCCCTTGCTGCCAGAAGCCAATGCTAATAAAAAGGTGTGCATCAAAATGAAATCAGCACTAAGAGAAGAAGTGTCACACTTTCCAGAGCAAATGTCCAAAAAGCAGCATGGAAGACTGGTGAAGTTACTTGTTAAACTTGACTGTTGAGGACAAAACCAAAGCACACACACACTAAAAAACAAGTCCACTCAAACAGCTGCATTAGCTATCCCTATTTTATTTTTTTTTAATTAGATTACTGGTGTTCTACTGCAGAAGCCAGGAATTCTTCATAAAACAATATAAAGAGTGTTCTCCTTCCTTAAAAGCTTTCTGCCTCCATCCAAGCAATCAAGTCCATCAAAAAAAAAAATCAGCAGTGGCTGTGAGGTAGGTGCTGATCAGTTTCTATCCTTCCTCCTAACTCCAAACACCAAAAAAGAACTGCAGTCAACAGTAACATGCCACGAACTATCCCAGTAAATGGTGCCATAAAGTGGGATTCAAACCTCAAAAATGAACAACAGCATGACTGCAAAAGTGAATTCAAAAGCTGCAGATTGGGGTGAACTTTGTGTGCAAGAAAAATATTTCTGAAGCCAGTGTTGTGCCGTATCCTTTCACAATAAAACAGCTAGAATTCAGTGTTCTGAATTTTAGAAAAAATGCAAATCCAGAACTGACAAGCCACATGTTAGCAGCTTGTATAGAGTTGTCTCTCTTCTTCCAACTTCCTTAGGTGAAAACCAACAAACTGTATTAGGAACAGTTTCCCCGATACCTTAAAAAACCATCAGTTTTGAAGGACAACAGTTTATTTCATGTACAGAAAGTACTTGTGCATATTTTTTACCATAGCTTTTCCACTGACACCTTCCAGTACTATCACAAATGTGAATCCTCCATACCTGAATCATGAAGTCATTTTCTTCTTTTACTTCACAAACACACCGAACAATCTCGGAATCACTTTCTTCAACTTCTTCATCGGGGTTTGTGGTTACATCAACATCCTGGCTGCAGTCATCATCGCTCCAAAGCAAGCTATCCACAGATGACTCACTCAGGGTGTCATCCTCTGTACAAAAAAAGTAGTTAGATAAAATCCTGAATAATTAAAAAAAAAAAAAGAAGTCATGAAACTCTTCAAGATTTCATCCTGAGTATGCAGCTGGACAGTTCTAAAAGTATGAGCACACTGTCTAATTTAAAGAACATCACAATCTTACTGCACTATGTAGTAACACCAAAAAAACAAAGTATCCTGAGGTTTTAGATTCTAAGTACTTCAAAGTACTCCATTTTTATGTTTTTAATGACAGCTGTTCTTTTAACTTACAATGCCTCAAACCAAAAGCACAAAGACTCTTTCGACAAGTAAGTATAACGGACAAAAACAGATTCATAAATTCACATAAGATTCATACAGATTTCTGCAAATTGTATAGAATTGTGACTTGGTACTTTAATCATAGAGCTCCCCAAAAGAGGCAAGAGAGTTGTCTTATCATAGAATGTTAGGAGTTGGAAGGGACCTCTGGAGATCACCGAGTCCAATCTCCCTGCCAGAATGTCAGTCCCCCTTACAGAAATGTTCAGATTGTTACAGAAACTAATTGTGGTTCACAAACAAGTATTTTAATTTAGTCTCCTGTTGAAACATACTTATCAATTCAGGTATTGTTTAAGAACTCTCCCATGCTACTTAAAGCATTAACATGTCTTTGGGGATTGAATAAAACTGCAAAGAAAATCTTCATTGAACACACTATGCTACCCTCAATAATATTAATGCAATGTCTACACCTTTCTTGGGAATTGAATGGGAAGGTCAGAGGGAGAAGACACGGACTGTAATTATTTAGTAAATACTCTAATGAGCTGGAAAAGAACAGGAGGTAAAAACTGTATTCACTCAAGGTGATTGTGGTCTCTCATATATATTAGGTAGAACTATTTTCATCACTTGAGAGCAGATGTATCTCCAAAATACCTCAGTTCTACCACAAACTGGTTCTTCTATTTCTACAGTCTTGTTCTAAGGGCTGAGAACCCAATTCATTAGTTCATTCTCATGTTTAGGAGTTTTATTCCACCCCTGAGATAGGACACTGCTCTGCAGTATGGTGGAGGGACAGATTAATGAGCACCCTGCACTTACATTCTACACTGATTTTACTGTTAGTACAAGTTCTGGAGATGTAAAAAGCAGGAAAGCAATTGTGAAAAGGGTGAAATAAAACCATTTCCAGTATTTTTCACCTCCTTCAGTGTATAGAGTGGATCAAAAGAAGTCTGAGCAACTGATGGCCAAGATACTAAAGCGCAAGTACGTTCTGTTGTCACTATCTTCCAAAAACACAGATGATTACTGAAGTCTGAACTTTATTATTATAGAGTTACTAAGGTGCTGAAAAAAAATGCAAAATGAGTTTGAGTTCTGAAATAAGGACAACAATCTTAAAGCTTCCATGGAGGTAAAGTCAAAGCAAAAAGCAGCAACACCTAGCTCTAGCAAATGAGCAGGGTTCAACTTCTTCAGGCAAGGGAAAGGAAATACACGCAGTGCTGTATAAGAATAGCCAAATTTATATTGTGAGTAGCAGCTTTTGTGCAGTGCAGCTCACACATTTACTGGTAATGAAAGACAGAACCAGCAAACCACAGAGTCATCTTACCATTTGCTTTTGATTTTCCTCTGTGCTGTCCAGAAGCAGAGCAGTGTAGCAGTGAGCTTGGGTGGGCAGATGATTTATTTGAAGAAATGCATTTTGCAACAACTGCTTTTTCAGGAGAAAGCTCCTGCAAGATATCTGTGTTTTCTTCACTGACAGAGTATTCTGTAAAATTGTAAGAAGTGTCATTATTAGAAACCCTTGGTCAAGAAAATTTGCCTGAAGCACTTCCTGTTCACTGAGACACTGCCACTACAATATGCTGAGACTCTAGGCCTTCACCAGGCTGCTGAAAGATCTGAAAGCTTTCAAGGGGCAAGAAAACTATTGTTTGAACCAGAAAAACATTATGAGGCTTAGTCACATAAGTTCACTGCTGATGCAAGCAAGAAAGGCTGAAAAGACTGGTGACTTAAAACTTTAACTATTATGCCTAGAAATGCTTTTGCATTACAGGCCCTCCTACGCCAGCAGTTAGCTGGAGACCTCCCCCTCACAACCCAGTATTTATTGATAGGGGTTACACACAGTCCTCCATCTCACAAAATGGAAACAAATAATCTTTTCTTAGTATGTGTATGGAGCAGGATGCATAGATGGACAAGAAAATTCCCAAACAGTTCCCCTAAAGTCAGAAGAAGAACCCTCCAGTCAGTTACCTGGATAAAATCTTCAAAGTTCCTGGGTGAAAGAACTACATGGGCATCATTAAAAAAGGCAAGCAATGTTTTAAATCCCTGGTAGATAAACAAGCAGTTTGTGGGTGCTATTTGTGCATCTACTGCATAAGTTTTCAAATTATACTTTGCATATTATCACTATATTTGAAATCATATAATCAGAAACTCACTAAAATGATTTGTTTCAGTACAACTCTGTCTGACTGTGGTTCTTTCTTTCTACTCTCTCATGACAGCTTGCTCAACTTCTTCACAGGAACAAACTAGAAGATATTTTCTTTCTTGTCTCAGAAACTCCTTCATAATGAGCTCGGATTGAACAAATTATGCATGCCAGATTGAAATGTGCTGCATTAATGATCCCAGACATCCATCAATGGCAAGGAAGATGCCACACTTGGTTTGTAAGCATTTCACTAGAGAAATCTTCCAGAATCATTTGCTACTTTCATAAGTAAAGAATCCCATCACCAGTAATACCTGGGCCAACCCATGAAGCTCAGACTGTAAAGCCTCTGCAGATGGAACTATCAGAGAAGACATGTTCCTATCACTACCCTATTAATACAGGTGTAACAGCAAAGTAGGACACCACAGAAGGACACAGAGTGAGTATAGACTTGAAATCAAGCTTTTGTTTCATCACTCCAGAAAAAGAAAAATATCCTTTAGGGAAAAAAATTGTAGATGTGCCAGGTTTAATAGAGCTCATTATCATAGCGTCTGAAATCCCCTATTAAGTGAAAATGTAAAAAATAACAAGGTTAACAGCACAAAAAGAGGACCCATCAACAATTCCAAACTCCATCATTCATAAAGGAGCCCCAAAACTAACTCGTGGAACTGTGAACATCTTGTTAACAAATCAAAGGGACTTGCACCCTCTAACTGTACTAATGAAAAGCCAGATGTAAAGACTAACATTTACATTTTGGAGACAGATTTGTTCTGTGCCATTACAAGGACCACCCTAAGCTGTCACTCAGCATTAATGATGCACCACTAACCAGAAAAAAATAAAAATCTTGCCAATCACAATTTAATATTAACCACTTAATAAAACCAGAACTAGCAGATTAATGAAGAAAGCAGTATTATCTGTAATGCTTGCTCTTAAGAGTGTGGAACTGGTTAACAGGCAAAAAGCTGTTTATGGAAGAAAAAAAAAGAGATTTACCAGGTTTAGTTCTCTTTTTCTTTTTTTTCTTTTTCTTTGACTTCGATCTTCCAAAGTCTTTACATTTTCTTTCTTTGTTCTTCTCATGTTCTTTAACAGCTGAAATTAGACAACATTCCAACTTATTTTTTAAGACACATAACTCATTTATTCTACTGATTCATGTTCAAGAATTCCCAGCTCCCCTAACAGGTCTGTTTTATATCCCAATTTGTCCCATAACAAAATTACAATGGCATGTAGGAGAGTCAACTGAACACCAATGCCCATTTACTACTTAAGTGCTTCAAATATTATTAATAATACTGGGCTGTTTTATTCTTTTTCTAATTTTCCTGAACGTTTCAGAAATGTTGTGACAGAAGTCTGATGAGAACAAAACCACAATGCTCCCCGAATTACAATACAGCTTCTTAGTAAAATATTTTATTTTCATTGAAAATGGAGTAAGAACTGGTTCAGCTGGCCTTAATTGCTCACCATCTGGTCCCCATCCTATTTTTATGGGAATAAAAAGACACCATAATTTTTGAATGATTGGGTGTTACCTTTTGATCAAGTCCATCCTCCAAGTGTGCTTGCAGAGCACTTGGCCTAACCCTGCTGTAAGGTACCGTGCACTAACCCTTGTTGTCAATATCCTAGCATCTATTTACAACTCCTGGCTTTCAGATTTAGGTCTCTGCAGCAGAATTTCTGGATATTACACAGTCCTTAAGTAAATTATCCTGCCTCACATGAGACTACAGATGCAGTCAAAAATCTATTCTGGAAGAATGTCTTGCATCTCAAAAGGGCTCTTGGAGCACTTAGTTAATCAGCTATGCCACTCACCTTCCCATTTAGAAGCCTATTTCATATTACTGGCATGAGAACAAACACCTAAAGACACTCCATGCTATAAGGAATCTTCTCCTACACAAAGCATTTAAGAACCCTAGATGGCCTGTAAGCACTCTTGAAACAACCAGCAATACCAGTGCATTACCTTAACCTGTTTCATACACATGAATAGGAAACTCCCCAGTTCCCAATCTAAAGCTACATATTTATGGTACAAACAGTTCACTCTAAGAAACCAGAGAACTCAGTCCCATTTGCCAGCTGTGATGAGCATGCAGGACACACACTCATTGGTTCCTCCTCATGGGCATCTTCAGTTCTTTACCTCCCTATCCTCTTCGTCCTTGAACATCTCCTGCTACTTTGCCACTTACATTTCTTTCCTGGCACGTCATCAGAGGTGGCTGTTGAAAACATGGGCTGCCAGCAGCCCCATTTACTGCTGACACTACTGGCAGCCTGCCTTATCAATCACATGTCCTTCAGAGGCAGTATGACTCTTAGCACAAAAGACAAGTGGTATCTCCCCCTCCATTACCATTTGTGGAGGGGGAAGACAGGAAAGAGAAATGTGTTTAAGTACCAGTACAGAGCTTCCATTTCCTTCTTACTTTCATTTGTCCTCACCTCCTAGCCCTCCAGTGGTCATAGAATTACAGAATGTTAGGGGTTGGAAGGGACCTAGAAGATCATCTAGTCAACCCCTCTGCCACAGCAGGATCACCTAGACTAAGTCATCCAGGAACAGATCCAGGCAGGTCTTAAGTGTCTCCAGAGATAGAGACTCCACAACCTCTCTGGGCAGCCCGTTCCAGAGCTGTCACCCTTACTGAGAAAAAGTTTTTCCTTGTGTTGACCTTAAACCTCTTGTGCTCCAACTTGCACCCGTTGCTTCTCGTCTTGTCATTGGATGACATTGAGAAAAATCTGGCTCCATCCTCTCTACACTCACCCTTAACATATTTATAAACATTGATGAGGTCCCCCCTCAGTCTCCTCTTCTCCAGGCTAAAGAGCCCCAGCTCTCTCAGCTTCTCCTCATAAGGGAGATGCTCCACTCTCCGAATCATCTTGGTAGCCCTGCACTGGACTCTCTCCAGTAAATCCCTGTCTTTTCTGAATTGGGGTGCCCAAAACTGGGTCAGGATCCTCTGGGTACCATTTCCTTCTCCCAGCTCACAGGGATGCAAGTAAGTTCTGCCATTTTATTCTTTCAGAAGGGCAAAAAGAGAACAACCAAGGTCAAGAAACAGGTAAGAAGATTTTGCATCTTTTCCTTTGGGAATTGAAATTTGCATGGTCAGATGGTCTGGTTTGGTTTATGATATCTGAGGGCTCAGAGTATGCTACTTAGCCACTGTCAACATATCTGTCAGAAATAGGACAAAATATTGTCACTTCTTTCCACATTTTTCCCTTGAGCTTGCCTGTATATAATTTAAAAATACAAAAAAACCACAGGCATTTGCAAATTCTTGTATATAGCTGCTTTTCTTAACTGCACAACACAGTTAGTGCAGGTTTTCCTATTAAAAAAAAATAAAAATTATAAAAGGACCTTCCAAAAACCCTGTACAGAAGAATCTTTTTGTCTCAAGTTGTTTCTTGTAAGCACTCTGAAGTCTAACGAATACTAACTGAAAAAAGGGCAGATAAGAAGGCTACCTAGGTTAGGAGCATCCTCATAGATTCATGTGATCAGACAGAAGGATAAACTACCCGATAGAATCCTAAAAATTATCACAAAACAACTACATTTTAAAAATATTTTTTGGCCATAAAACATAAAAATACTTAAGCCCCCTCGGCATCACTGAGTGGCAGAGAAACTAACAAAGTACTCTGCCACATTCTCTATCACTGCAAAACACTCAAAACAAATGTCCCACTGATCAGCCCAATAAATAGACACCCAATGTGATAAATTTCCCAGTCATACCTTCCTACCAGGGAAGGCAGCAAGGGTGCTAAGTACAAACTGAGCACTATGACCAGAACACCACAGTTACAAGCAAGTTGATGATCTTTGCAAGACTACCTCCAGAACAAGGAACCTGTTACAGACAGAATACTTTAAACACAGGGTTGGGTTTTTTGCTGTTCTCATCACTGTCATTCAAACTCCCACCACACAGATAAAGGAAAATGATGACATAGTAAATCTGGAAGTATGCTGGGAATTATTTGTATGTTATTTATATATACCTAAAAGCATGTTTAAATTTATTTTTTATATACATGTGTATTCATACATACACCCTGCCCTCTTGTATGGCTGTTACCCATCTATACCTAGTAGACTGCAGTACAAACTGAGGTTACACTACAGCACAGAATGATCACAGTTGTAGAGTTGTTCAGAGAGGTTTGGCAGCAAGGAGCATTGACTGTCAGAAGTGGTCGAATACTGTTTAGAACAACTATAAAAGAAAAAAACTCAGTCATTCTGCCTTCCCCACAACTTTTTTTTTTTTTTTTTTTTTAACAAGGCATAGGTATCTCAACAAATTCAGGACTGCTTAAAACTTTTCCCAGATTTTTCCACGTGTAACTGCCCCATGTTAAACCAAAGAGGCCTACCATTTCCAACTCTTTCTTGAGGCTTCCGCAGTGCTCTCGCTATGCGGTTCCTGGTTTGTTCTCTAACAGAATGGCGGTGACTAGTTAATGCACTTACAGGAGTTGAAGTTCTTCTCCTTTCTATTTTTTCACCTCTATATGGGGTACTCCTTAGGGCTATGTGTAGAGGATCATCTACAAAGAGAATAAAGACCAAGTCCAAGCTTTAAATACTTTCAAAATATTAAGTCTACTTCACCAGCATCATTTCTGGTCATGCCTGTGGAGTGTTTCTGGGCAAACACACTGCTCAGCTCAATCCTAGAAACCTAACCACAGAATAGCTTTTAAACAGAAACTGATTTAAAGGCTAAAACCTGTAATACTGTTGGTTTGGGGGTTTGGTTCTTTTTTCAAAAGGAAACACTGGATGCAAATGCGTTTCCCAAAACCCTACTCTTCCAGAAATACTGTGGCTTTGAAGAAAGATTGAAAGAGAAACAGTTCAGTTTGGCAGAGATATGAGTCAAGTAATTTTTGTTAGTTCCTTTAAGAGAAATGGGCCCTGTTGATTCAATCAGGGGAACCACAACTTGTTCTCAAAAGTATGCTTTGTAAGGAGGCTTACAGAAGTGGCACAGAAATGCTCTGCACACCTAAGGAAGGGCAGGTTTTAAATAAAACCACTGAATTTAAATTTAAATAAAACATCAGCATTTCAACTGCCACCAAGATGCAAGAATAAAGGATTACTATCTAAAATATATAAAAATCAAAAGATACAGACATAGGAAATGGAATCTCTGATGAACCCGTAAGTCTAATAGCTCTTATCTTCCTAGCTACAGCTAGTAACTTGTACAAAGACTGCTGGACATGGAAAAGGAGAGGTGTAGGGCATGCAGGGCAGCAGACCAAACTGCCATTTTGGAGCATGATATCAAGTATCTTTGCCAAGCAGTCAAGATGACAGCTTGGCAATTTTCATCAAGAACATTCCATTTTATCATCATAAGCATCTCAAAAATTCAGTGGATACAAAAGGAAACCTCCCTCTTGTCTGAAGACTTAATGACAAACAGATTTTTACTCAAAACACCTCCAAGTACATAACTGAGAACAGTATCTGAAAATGACTGAAAACAGAAGGAAGGGTCCAAGAGAACTTAGGAAAAGTGGTATTGAGTACTCTGCCCTGACCAAGGTTTCAAGATCAAGGTGTAACAAGACCTGTGTGGCCTGCCCTGGGTGATCCTGCTCTGGGAGGAGAGTTGGACTCGATCTCCAGATGTCCCTTCAAATCCCCACCATTCCATGATTCTAAGACACATTAAGACACTTCATGATGGAGCTTTCAGAACTGAGTGAATTTCTTCAGGCAAAAGAAACTTCAAGATACAGAAATCTGAAGACCATCAGATGATTTTTGTTCTGTTCTTCTCATTCTGAAGTTGCTTCAGAACTTAAAGGAGAAAAGAAAAAAAAAGAAGAAAAAAAGAAAAAAAAGAAAAAAAAAGAAAAAAAAAAAGAGAGCCATTCCTAACTATCTCTGTAACCAAATCCTTACCTTCTAGTCACTTGCCACAGTAGCCACAACAGAAGACAGAAACTGGACCAACCCTCAAATTTCCACACAACACTTGTAAAGGTACCTTTCGTCCAGTCAGGCAACAAACTGTTGCCTTTCCCTGGGTGCTTATTTTTACCTCAAGAGCTGCAGGACTGTAATAAGCAACATGTTTTGTCCAAGAAGAATTATCCAAGTCCTTAATAAGATACCACAGTGTGCAGAAGTATCAAACCCAGAAAATGCTCCTTGAATAAGATACTGCAATATGGGCATGGGCTCCCATTCTCAACAGGACTAACTTCTCCTGCAGGAGTAAGTATGGGGGGGGTGTGTGTGTGTGTGCGCGTTGTTCATTTGTTGTTTTTTGTTGGTGTGGTTGTGGGGTTCTTTGTTTTAAATATAGGTTTGATTTTGTAGAACTTCTTACTACCAATTTGCTTATCTGAGGACTTCCATGACTAGTGGATTAAACAAGACATGATCAGTTCATATAGACTATTTTTTTTTTTTACACAGGAGCTGAAAAATAAGATTAAGGCACTTTATAACCTGTTTATAACACCAGTGTCGTAAGAATTTTTGTGAAATGCAAAGTCTTCTGCAGTAGTACAGGGTGAGAAGTCATGCAAACAAGTCTTTCTTGAGCCTTCCCGATTGTTTACCATTCTGTATTAAGCGTAAAAAATATTTACAGAACACCATTTCCGGGAACCTCAACATTACAATACAAAAACCTATACAATCCAAACAACCTTCATTTAGGTCTCCTAACTTTCCTTTCCTTCTCCTTTCCTTTTTTTGGATTAGACAGATATTCACCATCCACATCTGTGAGGTCATTTGCTGAGAACAGTCACTAATATTTTCAAGAACTGAAAGTCCACACATCACCTTGGCTTCAAGCTGAAGTGTTCACACAGCAACCCTCCACAAACTAAATGCATTAGTCAAGATAAGACACAAGGATGATTTGCTTCTGCAGAACAGAGGTTGCTAATGCAGATTTTCACCTACCCCAACACAAAACCCTGTGCTTGTAGGTCACCCATGCACATTCCATCGCCCAGCAGAGGCGCTCTCAGCTGATATTCAGAGGAAACAGGAACCCCTTCCAAAGCATCACCCTGAAAAACACTAAGCCACTTTGCCAGATGTTCACATTAACAGCTACCAGCTGACAACTGGATGCCTGAGATGCTGAAGCTGTCAAGACAGCTTGCCAACCTGTTCCCTGTATGTGCAGCGAACAAGAGTAAAGGAAGACTCCTTTTCTCTTTACACATATTCCTGGCATTAAGACACTTGGGCATTACCATGATGTGCCATACCTAACCTTTGAGTAGTCAGAATTTTCTAACAGGGTCATTTAAACCTACTGACAAAATGTGGTTTTTAAGTACCTTTTATGGACTCCTCAGAAGGGACACATTCTCTAGTCTATGAACTACAAATCTCAAAGTGGTTGTTTTCTTTCCTTCCTCATGGCAAAAGCAGCAGAGTCAAAGCTAGCAGCAACTTGCCAGGCTGAGACTACCATTATATGCCAACAGACCGAAACAACAGCCTAATACTGAACAGCATTTTTGAAGTGTCAAACCCAGGTTTAAATTCTGTAACTGCAAAACTCCTCAGAGGAGCTGACATATGTCATAGGAGCTAAGAGTATCAATTAATGAAGTCCCTGCCAGTACCACAGTTGTGCTGAGGGCAGCATCAAGCCTGCCAGCACTATGTGATTAGTAAGAGCACAGCAGCCACCCTGGTGAAAGTTTTGATTTCACTGCACACACAGATCAACTCCCCTACTGTTCATGTCTTATGAGTTTACAATATCCTAACAAAGCTTCAGAAGCCACCAAATAGGGAGCCTCTCCAAGGTCTGATGGAAGGTGCTCCAGCTATGCAAGCACTAAAGTCTGGAACACATTAACTTTCGGATTTCAGAAAAACTGTTCAACAGAAAGGCAAGAACTGAATATTTTTGAACATCCAAATGAAAATATTTTACTAACAAATGAAAGCCATCAATTCAGAAAGACTCAAAGTCAAGGTGTTCAGATATTCAAATTATGAGTTCCAGGTGCAATAACTGAAAGGAAGTTGTTCCACGTCTTGTGCCCCTACAGTGGTCTAGGTCAGGAAACAACAAACTTTATTAAAAGTAACCTTCTGTAAGCATTTAATATCAAATAATACAGATAGACAGACATATCTGAAAGAGAAAACTGGCAACTTCAGAGGAAGCTGTTTACAGTAAATATTTGTAGGGCATGAGTGACAGTATTGGATGACAATTGTGCAGAGAAATATAAGGGACTATAGAGAAAAAAAGCCCATCTTAAAGTTAATGCATATGAAGATGGAATGTAGTTCTATTCCTTTTCTAGTACAGCAATCTGCAAGTAAGTAACTGCCAAAAGTCTTAACAGATACTACACCACATTCAATTTGCAAGTGATATATTTGATAGAATATCTCAGTTTGAACAGTCAAAAGCTTAGCAACTCTTTCCTTCGCAACAGACTTTCAGAAGCCATCTGCATGCAGCCTATGCTCAAAAAGCTTATTTTAAGCTTATGTATTAACACGTGTGTGTGCAGGTCTTGATTCTCCCCTTTAATAGAAGGGCTGAGGTTGGCACCTGCTGAGCTGCAATGCTACCCAAGAGCTGAAGGCAGAGATTCTGGCAACTCCTGTATTGCAAGGGGATACCAAATCAACTCCTTATTCTCTGTGAAAGACTAAATAATAACAGAGCATTATGACATGGGGCTGAGGGAAGAGTTTAGTTATAATAATCTCACAGTATTTCCTGATAAAGAGGTACTGCCTCTAGCCACTTAAGTCTATGTCACTGTCCAGCATCTAAAATACAAGCTAGGCAATGGTAGGTCCTCTCTGTTCCATGAAGAGCCACTAGAGAATTTAGAGAGGTATCTGTCAAATTTATCACTGCAAAGGTAAAATCCTTCTTTGTGAGAGGCAGGACAAACCAGTTCCACATGAACCTTTCCAGCTCATTCAAGTTTTGATGCCAATGCCAAGTGACACAATTTACATTTCAGATGTTAAAACTTCAGTTTCCACTTCAGTGTAATTATACTTAATTGTTCCTTCCTGCATCTCACAACATGGTCACCCAAGACCACTTACATTCATCCCCTTAAAATTCTCATTTATTCCTTATTAAAATTATAATTTTAAGCACTATAAGGAAAAGGTTTTGCCACTCTTCTGAATATTGCATAATTTCCTAGAACTTTAGGAACACTAAGTATTTTCACTTTAAATCTAGCTAACAGTCATTTATTCATTTATTTTAATATGTAGTAGAAACAGTAAGGAGTCCCAAAACTCCGTAATAAAACTTGTGAGATAAGGACTTAACTATTACAAAGCTTCTAGAGCAAGAGGATCTCCAAGTTCACCGAATAACAGGAATCATGATTTCTGAAGTCTTACCCGTTAGAAAGTGCCACTTTTTCTTAAGCACTAAAACCCATCTAATATAGTGAAGAAAAGGACATTTATAATAAAGACAAAATATATTCACTTTGAACAGGAGAATTTTTGCTCACAAAGGGACTGTAAAGATGAAAAGTAAACACACCATGTACCAAACTTATTTATGTATTCATAAGCCTTCAATCTGATTAGTACATCCTGAAAAGCCTTTAAAAAAAGGCTTTTATCAAAGTGTTCAGTAGACATGGAAAGTCTGGCTTAGCAGGCTGTCTTCCTGTGCATTCCTTTAGGAACAGAAGAAATACTTGTAACAGGACAGGAGAACAGAATACAAAATGCAACAGTGTAAGCTCATAAACCCCATTAACCTGACTTCACAAAGTGCAGTATACCCCCACAAAAAAACTGGGAAGACTTAAGAACACACTGATTAAAAAACAAATAGCATTTAATATAAGACATATGTGCTACAGCGGATGTGTAATAACATTACTTTTCCTCACGAAGGAAAACCCTAGTGTAGTACCAAAACAACAGGTTCTTGACACCAATGGTGACTTGAAACTTCATGGTCCACCTTCCACCTTGATGTGCTGTCCAACATCTGCTGCCTGTGCAGCCTGGGGGCTATTTGCAGGGATATGCTTTGAAGCACATCATTAAAACAATCCAGGTTAAAACTATCCTTCCATAAATGGGGAATGAAAGGGACGGGGACTTAAAATTTGCTAATTTGGTTACAACTCAACGTCATAATAAAGTACCTACCAGTGCAACCAAGATGACACCAAACCAGCTGTGTTCACTTTGAGGCAAGCATAAATGAAAGGGTCGAAATAGAGTCACTACTCAATTCATTCAATACAATCACAGGAAACCAACTTCTCAAACCTAAATAATTCTGCAGTTACAAAAAGCAGAACATAATTTTCTTCCTGGAACATGCAAGGAGCCCTTTTGATGCTGTCAGCAGTCATTCTTCATAAACTGCTCACCCCACCTGTGTTTGGCAAGGCAGCACTTGAGCTACATATAAGCTGCATCTGAAGCATAGCACATACATGTGCACACATCCTAACACATGTAAAGAAGCATCTTCCTCTACCTAATCACATCTGTTGCTTTTGCATTAGTTACAGAATTATTTGGGGTACAGAAGCATACAGGTCACAGTGATATATTTACACTTCACTAGTTAGGAACAGGTAGTAGCATCTCAAATGAAAAAATCCATTTGGTGGACACATCAAGCAAAGCATACATGAAGCAAAGGAAGGCCAGATACATCATTCTGCTGCAGTGAGCTGTAGCTCAGAGAGCAACTGGCAACACTGTGGAATACTTCAAGATAGCAGCAATGAAAGATCAAATGTAAAGAGGAAAACCACCAGGGAATTCAGCACAGAGAAAGCTGGGTTTTATAAAACGACCTCAAAAGACAGGTGACAATTTTGATGGACCTGCAGCATACAGAGAAGTCAGTCCACAAGGATGAAGTTTGGACAGGTTATTGACAACACTGCAGTTCACAACTAAGACCTAGCCTGCTGCTCTGATGTTGTGCTAAGAACACACTTCAGAGAATGAGATGCAGAAGCACAAGTTAACATGATTCTGAAGACTGCAAAGAAGTTATAATGCTTAGCAGTGATTTTTTTTTTTCCCCTAACCATCAAGTTTTCAACCTTTTCCACTAGCCATCTCTTCTGTAAGGATCTTTTTCAAGTATAAATGGAGCAATTGCATTTGTTAAATACTAGAATTATCTTTTTCCCCACAGGTCAAGTGAGGAGAATGGCCAATACTGTAGAAAATTATAGTGGATTTCTAGCCAAGTATAGTCTTGAAGCCAGAACATGAAATGTAAAGATCAAGTAAGAAAGAGAGAACCAGAGTTACCCAGTCTGCTGCCTTCTAATATAGAATTGATCTAAGACTTTTTTTTCTTTATATTTAGGTATTTGTTAAGTTGGGGGGGGGGGGGAAAGTCAGAAACTCAGGAAATTGTAGCTTTGAAAAAAGAACAGAAGTTTAATACCCCAGTGAGTCGTTACAAAGGATTAAGAGAAGCTGCCTAGTCAGTTGACCACAGAACAAGATCTGTATTTCTAGATGGGGTAATTTCTTCAATTTTTATCTTCTCCTAAACATAATGTTCACACTTCTCCTGCTTCTTCTCCATAAAGAAATACACTAAGATGGAGCCCTAGAGGGACCCCTTCAGCCCCAATGAAAACCAATTTCTGCTCCTTCCTGCCTGCTGCTGTTTAAAGGGGGGGAAAAAAAAAAAAAAAAAAAAGAGATCAACACCATACTTACACAATGAACCGGCTGGGGTCTGTCCTCTTTTGGACCTTTCTTGATTAGCTTTTTCAGAAGCCAAAGAAGCTCTGGTTTGAATATTTCTTTTAACAGGGTTCTGCTGTGATTCTGCAGCCTTCTCCACTCCATGAAAGTATTTCATGTGATAATGCAATAACTTGGCTTTGCGGAAGGATTTTGAACAGTCCAAGAACTTGCAGCTAAACTTGTGATCTTGATCAACAGTTGCAGCTTTTTTTGATGCAAGAAAATCTGCTCTCCTACTAGGTTTTGTTACTGTAAGAACAAAACAGATAAATACTCCCATGCATTTGCTATACTTACCAAATTGTTTCCTGAACTTCAAACACACACACACACACACACACACACACACACACACACGCACACAAAATTTAAGACATGGGCATGCATTCAAACACTTCAGCTTGGAAATGCTAAAAAGTGAAATTTTAATGCTGCATCTGCCTTTCAGATCAATAGTTTTAAAGAGAATACTGCCTTATTGTACTCTTAAAAATTGGTTGTCATGACACCAGTGTTTTAATGAATGAGATGTCAGGAAAATGACATTTTGTTTTCATGAGTCCCTAGTCCAACAATTAATAGAACTTTTTATAATAATAGATATGTTGCTGAATTACCCAGACACTGTATATTTTAGTCAGAACACTGACAGTTATGTTCTGACAAGTACTTATTTGTTTATAAAGTGCTTTCACCAAAGACATGAACAGTTAAGTAAAACAGTTTTGCCTCTTTGCTTAAATCTATTCCCTACCTGCTTTCTGGATACCTCACTCTACCACCAGAGTGATTACTTCCCATAACCATGGAAGCAGGAGGTCACAACTACATTTTTCAAGCACAAGCGAAATTTCCAAACAGCAATAACAGAATGAAACAAAGCAAAAGGAAAACTGTTTGCACCTGTTACAAAATGTCCCCTAACTTATTTTCCCCAAAACAACCACAACAAAACAAAAACAAACAAAAAACCCAAACACAAAACAACAACAACAAAAAACAAACACCAAGGAAAGTCTTTGGACTCAAACAGAAGAATGTTTTAAGGGATATGTTTTACAGAGCACTGCCGTGCAGCCCAGAGCTGTATCTAAACTTTATCTGGTAAATTCCTATTTCTTTTTCCAGCATTTCAGAAACTTTTAATTCATGGGTTTTCTTCTACAAATACACAAAATAAGCATTCTGAACTAAAAGTAAATCAGATTCCTGTCACCAGTATCTGTACCCAATACCACAGAGGAGATATAGAGATACAGGCAATCATCCAAATCATCCATCATTACAACATCATACACATCCCAAACTCCCTCACCAAGTACAGGACAATGGAAAAGAGGTGTTATTTTTACAGAACAGCTTTCAACTTTTTTTTTTCCATTTGTTGTGGCAGTACTAAAATATTATTTCCATATTTACATGTATTTTAAAACTGGGAGGATTAAGAAAGAGGTGTTTAAAGCCAAGACCCAGACCCAGCATACATTCAGCTTTGCATCACGTGAAGGAAAATGAAGACATCAGAAGCTGTTGAAAACAAGGAACACAAAAGGACACAGAATGTTACGAACAAACGAGAAGAAAGACGACTTTCCACAAGTGCACATATGCAGAAATGCACTGAATAGAGGCATTAAAGGTCATGTCAAGACAATATTGGTGTAAGAACACAGGACAGCTTGTACAGAAATTTTTAGTATGTAGCAACAAAAATGGTGTTACTGAGTTGTGTTATTCAAAGTATGTCACAGTGAAGAAAAGCATCCCATATAGCTGTGTATGAACTACACTCAGCATGAGTGCTGTGTTATGACAAAGAAACAAGAACTTAATTCAATGAGGGAAATAATTCAGAGGAGAAAATAATGTAATGGTACTACGAAGGATGATGTACGAGAAGGATTAAAAAGCCATATGCACATCAAACTGGTTAAAAGAATATTTGGTTAATTTTGAGAATAAAATAGTAAAAGTGAAGACACTGCTTTTAAGTGTTCCACAAAGAGAATGACAAGGAGAAAGGCATTTGGGCATAGTCATATTTAGAACATGTTGACAGGGATGCTGCTTCAAGCAATTATGGTAATAGGATTGGAACAAAATCAGGCAATTGCACGACACTTGCAGAATAACAAATTTTTCCAATACTAGCACCAAAATACTCTGTACACCACCAAAAGTTGCATTCATAAAGAAAAAAAATATTTCAGGAACAGTCTCTGAAATGGCCTGTGCTTTTAGTGAAAGCAAGTGCAGAAAGGCTCTCTTGCCTCTAAAGCTAAAAAACAACATTCAGGACAATGAAAGAGAACTTGTTCCCATTTAGTAACTAATATGAAGACGGGGGAAAACTGCAGCAGAAGGGAATAATGCAGCTTGAAGATTCTGCCAAAAAATATACCAAGCTGAAAAGGGAAACCACTATCACAGCTATTACACCATCACACTCATGTCATAATGAGGCCCTGTATCCAAGCTCAGAGCACTTCTGCTCTGCTGAGACAGACAACTTCTGGAGAAGATAAAAGGAATGTTTTCTAACTGGTCAGCCAAAAGTTAGTGGAGCACAGGATCATGTTATCTCAAGTTAAGAAACGGGGGTAACAAAGACATGAGGTTAGGGGAAGGAAAGCAGACAAAGAACTTAGTGCAACATGCAGGAGAAAATCTATTCAGAGTAATAAAGCCACAGGCACTCCCCCCCAGTTTAAATCACTACCATCATCACTACACTTGAGGGGCACAACAGGGCACTGCAAAAAGCTGATGGCCAGCCCCACACCCAGAAGAGCCTCTGCAGAGCCTGTGTCCCCTGCCAAATGCTCTGAAGTCAAATCATTACACCCACATCTAAAGGGGGAGCTTCCATCCTTACACACAGATACAGCTGTGCTCAATGCATGGCACTAAAACTGGCTTCTACCAAACCAGAACATCTTACTGTGTTGGGTTCAGTCTTTCAGGCACTTACCCTTCCAGAGGAGCTTGGTGGATGTTTTCTCTGAGTACAGAGGAAGGTTAATGACACACCTACCACCTGCTATTCCTTTAATGTTTATAACCAAAATTAACCCACCTCAATCTGGCATTCAACCAGCCATTACAATATTAAGCATAGAGAATCAAGATCGAAAAATAATGTTTCCTTTAACTTCCACTACAGAAAACAAAACATCCTTTCATCACTCAAAATCAGCAACCTCTCCCATATCACTGTACTGAATCATCCAAGATTTTCAAATTTATAGCAAAGTGTCACTTTGTGAAGCTTCTGAATCCAGAAGAGATGTTTACACTCACATAGCCCCAATTCTTGGTCTGAATTGACTCCTGCTAGGATAGGAACATTCAGCAGCAGCACAGTATCTTGACCAAAGGTCTGCCATCCCAAGGTATCTTCTGCAGCACACTTGTAAGCCATCTCAGAAAGCCAACAGGGCCCATGACTGCTGTTTTTATCCCCAAAGGAAAAAAAAATCTGCTGCTAGTTGAAACAAACTTAAATCCTTAAATCTGACAATCATTTCTCTAAGGTTTTTTCATGTTGCGCCAAGAGAAATTTAGGTTAGATATCAGGAAGAATTTCTTTACAGAGAGGTTGGTTAGGCATTGGAATGGGCTGCCCAGGGATGTGGTTGAGTCCCCATCCCTGGAGGTGTTTAAGAATCGCATAGACATGGTGCTGGGGGACATGGTTTAGGGATCCTGGCAGTGTAGGGTTAATGGCTGGACTTGATGATATTACAGGTCTCTTCCAGCCAAATCTTTCTATGATTCTATGGGAGGAGATTTCCCCATTAGTAACAAATACACAGAGAAGTAACATTCTGACACAACCAAGCCTGATTTGTCTATTTGTTCTTCCATAGTCACTAAAATAATTTCTTTGCTGTAACCCCTAACACACATTGCTGAGTACACACAGGCTCTTACTACATTATAGCCTTGAACTCACATCCCTAAACTTTGCTTTTTGTAAAAGAAGCCTTCTCTGAAGGTGAGCATACAGCCATAACATCCCAGGTCACATACACCACTAAGATTTTTGAACACCTTTGATTTCATAGTTACTTGAAACTAAGACATTGTGAAAACACCCTGCAAAACTGCATTTCAAATGAGGCATTCAGGAGGCATTTTTAATAGTGCTTTACCCAAAGCTTTGTGATTATACATATTATAATACCAAGTAAAACAATATTTATTTTGAGAACATTCCATGCCTACTTCTGGATTTTACAAAGACAACTGCACTAGATGCCTTCCTAACACTGCATTAACACTTTGGAAGAGCACCTAGAACCATTAACAGTTTTTCCATACTGTTAATACAGGGTGTTCTTTCAAATAGCCAAGATTTAGCATTCTTCAAATTCTCAGACCTTGTCCTCATTGTTTATCAGGCTGTAGTTCAATGTGTATCTCCAAAAGATTATACAAAAGATAAGGGTCATCTTAAAAACGGTACAATTCATGCTGAAAATCTACTGGCTTTTACAAAACAAAAAGCTAAATGGCTGTCAACTAAAAAAAATGCACTTTAAGAAACACAGTCAGTTTATCACACAAGACAACTGTAGTTCAAATTTCAAAAGCTTTGCCATACCTACTCTTCAGAGTATTTTCACACATACTAAAATTTGTTTTCAAACCTGCTACTACCTCCTGGCTCTTTCAGAAGTACTGTCTCTAAGGAGCACATCCCACACACCTCACCTGGGCTTTCTGTCCCTATCTGGGGCCATGCCTGTACCTGCACACCTTCTCCCAGAATCACAACAGCCACTCCTCTTTCTGGAAACACAAGATTCCAACAGGAGGAAGTCTCACTGTTTTTCAGCATTTAGTTGCACTTCCAGTGCTAGAAGTGTCTGCAGTCTATCTGTGAATAACTCCAGGGTCATCATCCAGAGATCCAATGAAGGAAGGAAGGAAAAAAAAAAAAAGAATGTTCCTTTGCTCCTCCAGCAGACAGTCCCTCCTGCCATCTGCAAAGGCTGCTCCAAAGGGGGAACTTTGCAAACAGAACATGGCTATTCATCTTAACAAAATTACTTTCAAGGATGCCTGTTGAGTTTCAAGGGTGCTTTGGAAGAGGGGATCTTTGAATTCCAAAGGCAAGAGCTACAAAGCACAACACTAGCTGCTAACATTACTGGCACTGCAAACTTCTAATGAACAGGTACCACTGGCCAACATGGGCAGCAGACTGTTACAGCAGTACCTGCCAAGTGCTCATGAGGAGCTTCACCAGTTGTCAGCATATAAATTTAAGAAAACTAGTGACAATGTACTGTAACTAGAGTATTCAACTTAGAGTACATTCAATTGGTTTTATCTGCCTCAAGATGGAACAAATTTGTAGCCACTGGAATGAGCAACCCTTTCTACATCCTGCCTTTTTTACAGAGGTTTGCAGCCAAGCTGTCAACAGCTCACTGACTCAGAGCTAATAGAGAGCAACAAGCATCTCCTTAGCATCTGAGAGATTAACATTCTGCCCAGGTACAACCACCAAAACAGTGGTTTTGCTTCGCGAGCCAAAATCAGCTACAATCCATCAGTTAAATAAGTTAAACGCAGAAGTACTTTACAGATTGAAAAGGACACAGCAGCCTGCTAGGAATAAGAATCTCTAGTCAGTATGTTTTTTCTGAATTCACTGCCAGAAAATGGGGAAGGAAAGGCATGGCCCCAGCACACATCAGCTGCAAGGACTAGATATACCATAGTTAGAATAGAGGTGGATATCATCAGCCTAGTCAGAGGAAAGCAAGATCAAATGAGCTGTATTTTAAATAGTGAAACACCATTTCCACATCAAACCTGAATAAAGGAACAGAGGTAAATTCCTTCCTGCACTAAAGGTGCTCATTAGTGGTAAAGAGAGAGGCCACCTTCTTTGTACAGCTACATGAGAGTGGGTGAAAGAGGACATGTGAGCAGGAGGGTACCTCTGGAATAACCACCAGACAGGATTTAAGAAAGCACATTTAAGCTAGCACATCCTGATTACTCCAGCAATGCTGAATGACTGCAAATCCCTCTAAATGCTCTGGTTCCACTTAAAATAAAGCTCCACTGATAGAACGCAAACTAGGAATCTGTAGTTCCAATTTCCCTCAGCTGCAGATACAAGTATTAAAGTTACAACAAATCACAGGACAGCACTGTTTGGGCAGAGTCTACCATCTGTATAGGAAATGTGAATTTGAAACACAGGTAAGTACATTCCCCAGCTAGAAGTCGAATATATACATTAAGACATTCACTGAAACATTTTAACTATTGCATAAATTCACACTAAAACTTCTAAATAGCATATGGCTTAAGTACAAAAGAAGCCAAAACAAAGATCTAGAAATGCAGAGTCACTATTCCCAAATATCAATGCTACCACATCCCTACGGCATGGAAATGACAGCAGAACCTGATACTTAAGACGTTAGTCAAACTTCATCCAGAATTACAAGCATTAGTTTACAACCTGAAAACAAGGATTTTCTAATTGCACCTTTCACACGCTGAAAATATTACACCCAGTCATTTAAAAATTATGATTGCCACTTGTTGGAGATTACTGTCAATCTCCAAAGCATAAGATGAAAATTGAGTCCATAAGAAACAAAACTACATTATTTTCCCCTATGGTTAACATTGTAACAACACACAATTTGTTAGGAACATTCATACAAAGACAGAACAACTGGCATCAGGTGCCTTAAGAAATACATCAATATTAAGCATGAAATTAAAATTTGAACCTGTAGCAGCAGAAGGCTCTTGAGTTCTGACAGTAACAGAGGAGGACTCAGTGTCTTCAACTTTTTCTTCCTGTAAAGTGGCATCCGTACTGAGTACTGTGCTATGTGATGTATTCCCAGGAGTTCCTTGTTCACTGAAACTTTGGTCATATTCAACAGGAATTTCTAACTGGACTAGAAGGGAGGAAACAATTTTCACTGAGTAAAGTGCACACAAAAATATATTCCAGAACACTGATGTGTGTTTTCATCACATTACAACAGCAGCAAATAATCACCCATGCTCAGACTGCTTACTGTTGAATTATCACAAAATTAAGTTTTTACAACACAGCTACAAGCAGCAACCCTCTGAATTTAGAGCTGCCTTAGAAACAAAGAGGCTACTAACTCTTCATAGCCTAAAATGTGACAGTTGTCCTCAAACCATTATCAGACCTCCCCCTGAAAGTCAAAGGCAGTGAAGCACAGGGCAGGAAAAGGAGGCTTTATCTCCACCCTATCTAAGAATAAAAGCACACCATTTGATGGTTTTAGTGTTCAACAAGAGTATCAAACTGTAATTTTAGCATCTGGGTTACTACTTCAACCTGTATGTGTCAAAATATTCTAATTACCTCATTTCACAAGCATAAGCTGCATCCCTTAATGAAAAAAACCCAAAACCCACTAGTGTTTCCTTCGAGTTATTTTTAAGCCTACAGAACTCTTTTTTTTTTTACAAGGCCAGTTACCCCTCTACTGGAAAACCTCCCACCACATAAGGGAAATGCTAGGGTTGCTGATAGAGGGCATCAAAAGGAAAAGGCAACCAGGGCAGCAAAGAGACAAAGAAACTTTCCCTCAGTTTTCTCTGCACTGCTGATGAAATCAGGTTAATTGCAGATATAGAGCCTGCAGGTTATGCAAGTTAAAACAGAGCCTGCAACAACTAGATGACTGCAATGTCACTGCAAATCCAGAGTGCTAATCAGGAAGCTGCTTACCCTTCTCAGATTCATTTTGGTTAGATATTGCATCTTTCAAGGGTTGAATTTCCGTTGAACTTGTGACATGATCCGTATTTAAAATCTCATGGCTAATACTAGATGAGAGTCTTGAAGATCGTCTCCTGATCTGGTCTCTTTCAGGGTTATCTGAAGAGTTCTTCAACTTTTCCTGAGCTGGAATAGAGAAGGTTATGGGATTACTAAATAGCTCACAAGCAAGATCTCCCCTCCCAGTGACAGTTCAAAAGTGTTCTTTTTAAGGGTTGAAGTTAATGGCAAAAGCCTCTGTAATTAGACCTCTCTGTAAAAGCTGAAGTGACATTAACAGTTATATATATATATATATGAAAATAGACTTATAAGGTGGGCTTTTATTCTAACTACTTTATTCTATAGTAACAGGAGAAAGAATACAGATCATTAAAAACCTACTTTAAAAAACAACTGTTTAAAGAACAACTGTCCCACAGACATAAGTAATAACAGAAGTTAGATTAAAGAATTCAGACACACAAACAACTTTGACCCTAAGGTGAATAATACAAGTGTATTGAAATTTAATAACTTTGTGATCCTAAGGAAGGCAAACAGACTTCTTCAGATCTCCACCTCCTTGTTCATGATACTACTAGAGAATTTACTATAGAGAATTTTGTTTCCTCATCATCATGCTCAGGTTCTTCACCATCACTACACAGTATACCAAGATAAAGTAGAAGCTATCAGACTCCAGTAGCATATTTACCTAGTATTAAAGTTTCTTTGCTAAACAACCCAGTAGACCATCTAGTAACTAAAGAGTTTCTACAAGTCCAAAAAGGATTTTATAACCTCACACATACTGGAGGCGATATAATCACTGCCCCTCCCATGTGCATGAACTTCTCCATCAGGACTCACAGCTTGTAGCTGTTTTATCCAAACTCAGCTTCCAAGAATTAGGAAGGATTTTCAGCATGATGGTGCTGCAACAGAAGTGGCCAATTTAAGAAATCAAGTGTGCATCCAAGCTATTGTATGTGTCATGCTTCAAGATTAGTAGTACAGACTTCCTTTTTCTCTTTTAAGTTTCCAGAACTTTTCTGTACATCTATGAGAGTTGAATACTAAAAAAAAACCCCAAAAAACCAACAAAAACACCAACGAAAACAACAAACAAAAAAAAACCCCACCAAAACAAACCCACACAACACAAAAACTACTCACACAAGTTTTTTTCAATCCTGGGACGCTTGGATGGAACTTCACCTCCTTTGGTTATTTTGCGCCGTCTCAACTCCAAAGTTATAGGCTGCAGTGTCTGAGAACCTGGCTCTACACATTTAGACAGAGAACAATAATTAAGTGGAAAAGAAGCTGTGAAATTCCCAAGCCTCACAACTTAAGATACTAAACTTGCATAAATACAATTTCACCTGGCTTTTTGAAGTCTAGCTAGTCTAGCATTTAATCCTCCCTCAGACAAGTTATAAAGTTTACTTGCCGAAATCTAATCTCTGTTCAAAACACTGATCTCAAACCACAAATCTGATCAAACCACAGCTCCAAACCTGGCTAACAATTAAGCTCTCAGCTGTCCTAACCAAGCCTGAATACAGATGAGCTTAATTTTTTTTTTTAAAGGTTTCTAGAAACTTAGGCTGTGAACCAGCCAGGTACTTTTCATTCTGTTAGGTAAGTGCAGAAGGGTTCCAATATATGCTCTAAACATTTAAGTTTAGCTACATACCAGTCGGAGGTGTTATTGGTGGTCTTCCACGTTTTCGTTTAGTTTCTTTTCCATTTTCCTGGGGACTCTCTACATTGTCATTCTCGGGCTTCTTCTCAATTTCTGTATCTACTGAATATTCCATATCATTCTCTGATATATTCTCTTTATCTTCTTTTCCATTCTTAGATATATTCTTCTCTGAGACTTTACCTTTTTCCAAGATGACTATCAATTTTCCTTCTTTATCAGGTTGCTTAACTCTTTTCTCAGTCTTTAATGTCTTTTCATCCTTGTCTTTCTTTGCATTACCTGTTGCTTTCCTCTGTTCTTTAAATTTCTCCCGCTTTTCAGGAGATGACGGAATTTCATTACCTCTTTCCTTAGGCTTAGCATTACCCACAATATTCTAGAACAAAGAGAACAGCATATGAAAAATTACTTACTGTAGCCTGAAAGTCCTCCCCCACCTTTGTATTTAGGCAGCTGGCATTCTTGAACAATTTTTCACTGGATAAAAGCACATATTCTGCTGCAACCCACAGACTGAACCTTAGAGGCACCTGAGCTGGTCAAGCCCCACACGGCTTCAGCCAGACAGTGCAACACATTCACTTTAGCAGATCAATGGCAAAAGAGAGTGGCTGCTGCTTTGTTCTCACACAGAGGTTAGGTCTGTGCCAGTACTACTCAAAGCCTCCTTGGGACACTGAAGAAAGAGTCCTCTCTGCTGACGAAAGGCTGAGAGCCTTGGGGCTGTTTAGCCTGGAGAAGACAGAGAGGATCTTATCAATACTGATGATAGCTAAAAGGCAGGTGCCTAGAGAATGAAGCCTGTCTCTTTTTCAGTGGTGCCCAGTGACAAGGGTCAAACAGTCACAATCTGGAACCTGGGAAGTTCCACCAAAACATCTGAAAAAAAATATCTATTTCCTGTGTGGGTGGCAGAGCCTGGAACAGGCTGCCCAAAGAGGTTGGGAAGTCTCCCAAAACCCACCTGGACACATTACTATGCAACCTCCTCTAGGTGAGCCTGCTCTGCCAGGGGGCTGGACTGCCAGAATCTCAGGCTGCAGCCCGAGAGCTTTGCAAATCACACTGTGAACATTTGCATAACCTTTAAACTGATTGGTTTTGAGATGCATGTTATTGTATGTTAGCAAGAGCAACATTTCATTCATTTCGTATTTTATAGTTCATCAAAGCCTTGAACTGTCAACTGCAGCATATACTAGTAGCATGAGCACAATACTTACCTGATCTTTGGAAAAAGCTTTGACATGAATGTTTTTGACAGTCTGAACTACACCATCATAAAATTTCACAGTGTATGTACCTAAAATTTGGAAATAAAGTATAAGAGTTTAAAGATCAGAAGTTATTTAACAGAGCATTTACTAAGGGCTCCAATACTCTAGCTTCCTTTCCAGCTCTACATAAAAGCTCTTTTGTTAGAAACTTCAACTGCAGTGGTCTTATCACAGACCAGGTATGAGAGAACAGGGAAATTACGGAAAAAATTAATTATTATAAACATACAGGTGCATGACTAAGCTTAGAGTTACTCCTTAAACATGTTTTCCTCAGAAAACCTAAAATATTTTGGTGGAATACTCAAATAACGACACAGACTTTTTCTCCTTGATTTTACAATATACAGCACAAGCCTTTCATGGCTCTCTACTGATATTCAAAATGGACAATCATGGCTGTGCTTTTTCCCCCCCTCCCCACCTATTTCTAAAGGGGTTTTCCAGCTCTGACACTAGTTTTACTGCACCTACACACCTCTTGGCAATGAACTTAAGAAACAACTTTTCCCAAAGGTATACTTAAAGCAATGCCTGTCTGGATATCCCAGCAGGAAGTTCTTTCATCTCATAAAAAAAGATAAGACATTATGTTAAGCAATTGATGGCAGACTAAAACACATAATTAACAAAAATCTTTTCTCAGGTGTTTGCTGTACCACCTCTCCACCTAAGCAGTAAGTTATACCACAATTAGAAATGCATTATCAACAAGTATGACAAAACCAGAAGTGACTCCTTACCATCTTTGTTGACAGAAGTAACTTTGGCTGGGTAAAAGCGACAATCAGACCAGCATGCCAATACCTGATCATTTATATGAAATCCCTAAAAGACAGTAGTTAAAATGTGTTTATCTGATAATTACTGAAGCATACAACCTCATTAAAAAATTAAAAGTATTTGTTTTCCAGTATTTAAAATATATCAAAACAACTATACCTCCTATTTAAGTTTTGTTCTTTACACAGTCACAGTGAAGCATTTTAATGCTCATAATTCATACAACTGCAACATTAAAGTGTTACATACTCAAGTGTCCTCTATTTTCTACTTACTGCACAACCTTCTTCCTCATGTAATCCTTCTTTTCTTAACTGTATTTTCTCTAAGGGACGCAAATAAGGACTGTCCCAACAAAACCATTCATCATATCTATGGTTCCAGCGTTTGAAATGAATGAGCACCTTTCCTTCTTCATAATCAATCTCTTCAATGTGAGCTGGATACCTGGTGAAAAGGTAGATTACAATATTTCAACTAAGAATAAGGTTAAGCTGTCTGAACTACAGTACAAAACATCACACATATGGAGCCTCCTCCATAATCCAAAGTAAAGTATCTGAAGATCTGCAATATCAGGTGTGATTGGGAGCCAAGTAATTACACCCAAGTTGGAGTTTTTACAAGCTTAGTATTACTTGATGTATCACTTGCATAAGTAATAAAGATGCTACAAAACAACTAAGAGCTCAGCACAGGATGAATCCCAAAACTGAGGAGCAAAAGCAAACATTGGCTGCAGAAAGAGGAGAAAACTAAGGCTTTGTTAGTCTGGGGTTGAAAAAATCTAACTAGAGATCAAGAAGTCAGAAAAACTTTCCCTACACCTGGAAATTTCATATATTCACAAAACTGATAGCTTCAGCTCCCTCTAATCAAGAGTAACATGTGGAGGTCAACACACCTACTTCTCTCAGAGATACCCATCAACAGGCATCATGAATCATCTTCCAGCATAATAGCAGAAGTCTAGCAGGCACACTAGACCTAATTTAAGTTTCAGATTCTGAAAGTTAGATTTAATCTGTAAAGTCCTGGGTCTTTTAAATAAAAAGGTATATTAAAAGTACAGTAAGCTAATACAAGTCAAGTGCAGTTGTTTTTAATCAGGAAGACCTTGTAAATGATCCATTTCTTTAATTGCATTGGTAATCTGTAACTTCAGTATTTCAGAATCATATTTCACTATCCCAACTGAAGAGAACATCCCAAGTATTGATGTTTTCCCCTCCACAATAACAGTGCCAGAAGAAAATCTTCACCTGTTGGGTGTTTTCAGTTATTTGTGGAAGAAAGGCAAGGCCCCACTGAATTCTTGAACAAAGGGCTGAAGAAAAAACAAAACAAAACAAAACAAAACAAATCCACAAATATTCTTTACCTGATGAATCACACTTAAAAAGATAGAACAAGTCACAGAAAGAAACGGCATCTCAAAAGGATCAAGCCTGATGTCAAAATAAACCCCAGACATGTCAGAATTACGACTTAAAACACAACACAGACTACCGTCCTAGAAGCCTACACAGATTAAAATAAAAGCTACCTACAACTGAAATTCAGCAGGTGGGACACGTCCAGTCACAACTTGCTCAGAAAGAACTACAAAGAGGCCACACTAGAGACTTCCACTGCAACCACAGCCTCAGGCTCTGCCTAACCCTCCACACCACATGCCTCAAGATCAGTTCATCCCAATACATTATCATGTAGCAAATGCTGTGGAGGATGGAAAACAAATCGGAGGTACTTTTGGCAAGGACATCTCCAACTGGCTACCAAGTTCCTAGGAAGGAAGTAACTTCCTTTGTGTGACAGTTCACGTATTTCCTATTCAGGTAACCCCATGCACTGCCCTGCACAAGTTCACAAAGGTGGAAAAATTCAGTCTTTCCACATATAACAGTTTTATTTAACACCGTTTATTCTTAAAGTATCTCAGGCACTGCCTGTAACTAAGTACAGGCAATGACACAAATCAGTAATCCAGTTCCCTACAAAGTACAGTAAAAGTGGGGTAGGGATTCCCAGATCTCGTCAAGAAGAGACTAGTCAGAAGGATGCTTTTGCCATCCAGCCTGCAATGAGCCTACAGGTGTTGTTACAATATCCAGACTTTCAAATATCAAGATGGAAGCTGATTAAATGA
Organism: Ceyx melanurus; assembly: GCA_024611195.1. Taxonomy (NCBI): domain Eukaryota; kingdom Metazoa; phylum Chordata; class Aves; order Coraciiformes; family Alcedinidae; genus Ceyx; species Ceyx melanurus. The sequence continues at coordinate 17,651 of JANHGL010025057.1, read as the reverse complement.
GAGAGTATTGACTCAACATTAAGCTAACAGCCCAGTCCATGCAGATAACCACCCCTGGTAAATACACCCAGCCCACTTTCTCCCATTGAAGAGAGACAAGCCCACATGACAAGAACCAACTATGATGCAAGACTGTTCCCCACTTCATACCTAGTAAGAGGAGAAACCTTCTCCATCAGAAGAACTATCATTCCAGAACCACACACCAGTATCATCTGCACCTCTCCCATCTCACTTTTTTGTAAAGACTCCCTGATGGGGGAGGAGCTGTTGATTTATAATCACAAAAAACATACCTAGTGAGACCAGATTCAGCCTGGTTGAGAGCCAGGGTGGGTTAGCTGAAGCCCTCAGCCAGCTCCTGGATAATATGCTTCTGCACAGTCTGAACAGATCTTCTCTTTCTGAAGCAACCAACATGGGCAAACATATGGTCAGTGCTCTTGACTGGAGCAGTAAACATACTAGAAGCTGTGCTACACCTGTCCACAAGCTTTATCAGCTTCTGCCCCTGGTGTTGCCTTCCTTTAAGGCACAAAACACAGCACTGACAACTTCCAAATTAAAGGTTCATAGGTTTTCAAAAGCTCTGAGCACCACACACTGAAGGCTGGGCTACAAATGGTAGAGGAAGGAAGCTTGCACTGTCAAAGCACCCAGCAAGACAGCCACGAGTCCTCTCAGATCCATATGTACCAGAAGTGACTCAGCAAATTCATCCACAAGCACCAGAATGCCTGTGAACACACCAAACAAAATAAATTCAGACTTGTTTATCAATAAAATATACTATGGTAGAATACACAAAGTGAAAGGCCAAAAGCTAAGGCAAAAAGAGAGAGTACAACCACCATGTGTCTAGGGATGATCAACACATTGTCTCTAACCCCAAAGGAACATTTAGCTGACTCCACGTATTTTCAAGACAGCTATCCGATCCTGGGTAAGAAAACTCCAATGGTGCCAGTCTGAACAGTCATCTGACACTCTGGGAAAAGCCGAAATCAGAAAACCTCTTGCATCATACTGGAAGGCCAGAACAAGTAGTTTTCTAGCTCAATTCAAAATTAATGATGAGCTTGTAACTTTCAAGGCCTTATGCACTGGCTAGGCAGGAAGGGAAAACCCCCAAGATGCCCAAACTGCTGACAGAAAATAAAAGGGTCAAATAACATAACTCTCAACAGACAGCAGTCAGCAGTGACTGGCAACTTCAGACTGCTGTTGGAAGAGCACAGCAAACAGTATGAAAATGGATTTCAAGTATAAAGCCATTCCCTTCTGGCGAGAGGTAAATAACTGGAAATTCATCATCAGAGTGCTGATTGAAGGAGTTCCTTTCAGTCCTGGATGAGTTTCTCCTCCTTTCTTCTGTTCCAAACTGGAATTGCTGTAAGCTCGGCCCTCCTGGAGCTAGGAAGAGAGCAGCTTACTGCTACCAAAGCAATGCTGAGAGGAAAGGAAGCATCTGGAACCAGTACTGTGAAGGACAACAGTCCTGGGGGTGGTGGAATTCAACACCTACTGTACTGTCTCTTCAGTACTGAGGCAAAGTCCTAACAGCATAGGCAAACTCACGGGACTGACAAGGTAGCACAGCATTCCAACAATGCCAATCTTGCCTTCAGCATTCAAGAGCCTCAACCAGAGTCAAATTTCTTCACAAGCATTTTACACCAACAGACAGAACTTGAAGAGGTGTCATTACAATGAGGTAACACAAGAGGTCTCATTATTTGCCTACTGCAGGGGTCCAGTCCAGTCCAGTCACACCACCTCTTCTGGTAAGACAGGAGGTTTGCAGGTAGTCAGCAGGAGGAGTTGAAATACAAAACGTTTTAAGAACTCAATTCAGCTGGGACAGCACATGCATGCAGATGATAAAAGCCTGCCTCTCTGTGATCTCTTCATTTAAGACTGCACTCCTAGAGCAGTCCCTCTGCACTCCAGAACTGTGAACCAACAGCCCTTCCAGCAGGCAGGGAGGCACTGTCTGATGTCCTGAGATCAACAGACACTGTCTCAAGTCTTTCATGACACCTTTGATGCATCAACCAAGCCTTCAGAACCATGCCAAGCACCAGAAGTACTCACTGTACTCCCTAGAGTTTGAGTCTAGGAGGTGACAGACAATTGCATCCGAATTGAAAAGCACATCCAACACATTATGATTCCAGACACTACAAAGCATCCTTTGATAAGGGCTCTAAGTGTGCAAAACTCACTTGCATTCTGGCAAGGAGCAGGCTCTGCAATGACTGCTCTGCTGCCATACACAATTTCCTCCTCTTCACTAGGGTTGGCATCACACCCAAACATCCCAAAAGTCCTGAACTAGCATTTCAGGGCACAAGTCACTTCCATGAAAACAAGGTAAACAGGGTTCCGAGATAAAACGCTTTCCAAAGCACTAATGCCATTTGAGAAGCAACACTGGCCCAGGAACTCACTGGTGTGTTTGGTACAAAGCACAGAAATCAAAGCCAGCACCCTGATCAAACAAGATACTTCTGCCCATCTTAAGTATCAACGTAGCAACAACAGCACACACAAGAAAAGCTTGGACCTCTGAAGGTCTAATCCCAAAAAGTATCAGCAAACAGAAACTTTTGTGTCTGTGCAAAAGCAGCACATTGTGACCACAGTACAGAGCAGTCCTGTTCAAAGGAGGAGGAGGAAAAACACGGTCCTCTACTTCACCTGGAGAGTTGCATCACTGATACTGCCAAGACAAAATAAGCCCCCAGCTCTTACAAATTCACAAACCCTGAAAACAAATTCATGTAGATCACCAGTCAAGGGAACATGGACTTTCTGACCCTGGGTTGAAAAGCTTAGCAAGCAAAAGAAAACTTTCAGAACTAGAGAGTTAGTAACATAGCTGTGAGATTGAAGAGTTGCAAAACACTTTGGGTAAAACAAGTCATTTAAGAACAAGGTGTTTATAAAAAACCCAAACAAACAAGACCACCACTTGGTTTTGGATCATAGCATACTCAAAATTCAAATTTAAGCCAAGGGATATATGTAAAGTACAGCAGGTGTTGAATCCCCCTCCCCATGTAAGACCTTTGTATGCCCACACTTAAAAGATACTGCACATCTGAGCGTGTCAGAGGGTAACAGTCACGGACACCAGTTACTAGTTTTATTCAAACTCAAGCTACACTAAACTGCATCAAAAATCTCATTTTTGTAGGCATGACTTTTTTTGCTGTGTAACCAAAGCCCAAGAACAAAGCTGCATACAGGCAGATTCAGCTCAAAGCCCTACCTAGCCAACTCCTGGCTACCCAGGAAAGTCAATATAACATGCAAAGATGATTTAATGTTTTATTTTGTATTATTTCCACAAAAATATATTTACTCATTTTCACAGTTTCAATCCCCTTGTACCTGAAAAGTTGAGAAGCACTCTACATGCAACCAAGGTGTTTTGGAATGAGACGCCTATGTCTCCATCCTTCTGGGAACGTCCAGATGATTTTCCACACTACCCTCTGCATGCTGAACCTGCTGTCAGGCTCCACAGTCTAAAGTGCAATCATGTCTAACTCACAGATTCTGAAACAAGTCAGCTGTAGCTGATTTCAGAAGAGAGATGGTATCTTAAAGAGCTAACAAAACCAAATTGATTCCTGTATTTAAGACAACTAACTCCAGCAATTTTCACTGTATGCTTCATTCACTGAGTATTAAATGCTGATTTTTGAGCTGACATCCTAAAAATGAAGTTAGAAGGCTCGAAGTTAGCAAAGGTATTTTTAGGCCCATTTCTCCCTTCCTACTGCAGTGATAAGTCAAGAAAAGTGGTTTTTCCTCACAAATGAAGGCTGCAAGAGAAGGCTACAGAGCAGACTTCTTCAAGTAGAATGTGTCTCCCCACTCAGTTCTTTCATTCTCCAGTTGACCACTCTCAGATGAGCAGAGGCCATACCAATTTCCATCAGCCTTTAAGCCTAATTCACAAAGACAATGGGAAAGGACACAGTGAGGAACCACCTTGGGTATTCTGTACTGCAAAAGATTTCTCCATCCATAGTGTCTGTTCTGCAGTCTGCATACACTGCACAGACCTTGAAGTGAGAGTTCAGGGGTACCAGAGCCTGAAATCCCACCAGATTTATGAGTAGTCCTATTTCCCAGGCACAGACAGCACCAGTACTCTTCTTTTTAAGGGCCATCACAACACAACAGCATCTCTATCACCAATTTAAACCACTGGTATATACACTTTTATAAATTAACTACTTTCCTTCAAACCAAGGACTAGGACTCTAAATACTGCACCAATACAAGAAGTTTAAGATATTAAAGACTTAGAGTTAATATAATATGAATGGTTTTAAAAAAATACCAGTTTTTTAATCTGTCACGGGCTTCCAACTGGGCTCCCACCTCAAAGTTGATCCCTCTTCTATTCGGAGGATGTTTTGTCATTTTGTAATATCAACACTGCTGATTTTATTCCCCTGAAAAATGCAATTAAATATTAATCACTAATTAAGACATACACAAAATAAGCTTATGCACCATAATCCCCAAGAGCTAGATGTTAAGGGAACTCTGAGTTTTTGGTCTGCAGGAGGCAGTTATCTCTTAAACAAGGGTTCCCAAGTGACTGTGTGCAGATTCATTCCAAAAATGTGTTCAAAATAGTAGCTACTGGACCATGAAAGACTCAAGCTCAACCTTTGTCCAATGGTCCAAGTTCCAGGTCAATTAAGAACTCAGCCACCCAACGTTTATTCACAACTGAGAAGTTTTGTAATATCTCCCCCCCCACCCCCCCCCACCTCCCAGTTTTGATGAAAACAAGGAATCCAGTAAACAGGAAGTGGGCAACACCAAACACAATAACCATCTTTCAACAGCTCCCACCTTAGTGAAACACTCCAGAACACTATGTCACCTCATCACTACTAATGCAATGCAGTTCAAAAGACATTAGAAATACAAAGTTTAACCACTTTCAGGAAGATGTCTCTACTTCTTGCAGCTTTCCTTTGCTGTCTTCCCAATTCCCCACCCATTTTAACTAGAAAGTAAAAACGGCTTTCATTATGTTATCTGTTGGAAATAGGTCTTAAAGGTTTAGGAAAACTTGCCAGCGTAGTTTCTCTCAAGGTATATTTAGTGGAAAGACAGATGAGTTTTTTCCCCCCCTCAAAGTATAGGTTGTTTCCCACAATTACAAGATAAAATTATGATCCACTCCTGTAGTTTTTGAACTCACAGGAACAAAAAATGCAAGCAAGTTTTATTCAACATTGTCCTCCTTACAGTAAATCTGTATCTTGAAGATTCAGTTAAACATGTATATAATGGATGCAAGTTCTATTAAAGAAAACCCCTTCTAGTCTTATACTACCAGAATAAGGAGACATGTGCTGCCAACAGAAATAAGCAGCAGCATTTCGGCTCACACAATATACAAACAGCAACACTACCAACTGAGCTGCATCTAGAGAAGGATTAATATTATTTTACAAATAACTAAGTTCAAATGTGGTTCAGATATAAAAGATCTCTAGGAAAGTCATAAATCTTCCATAGCTGGGAGAAGCTACTCCACCTGATTAAGGGACTTGAGCATCTTCCCTATGAAGAAACACTGAGGGAACTGGGACTGTTTAGTCTTGAGAAGACAGAGAGGAACTTAACTAACATCTGTATCTGAAGGGTGGGTGTCAAATGGAAGGGGCCAGTCTCTTCTCTGTAGTGCCCAACAACAGAACAAGGAAGAGCAGGTATAACTGGAACACAGAAGGTTCCACCTCAACATGAGGAGAAGCTTCTTCACTGTGAGGGTGACAGAGCCTGGATACAGGCTGCTTAGAGAGGTTGTGGAGTCTCCTTCTCTGGGGATTTTCAAGGCCCACCTGGATCTGTTCCTGTGTGGCCTGCCCTGAGTGATACTGCTCTGGCAAGGACATTGGACTCCATCTCTATAAGTCCCTTCCAATCCCTAACATTCTTTGACAGGCTTTTTAAGCCAGGCCATTGGCCAAGGGCTGGCCAGGAAGGCACCCACATCACCTCAAGTATCATAACCACACCGCACAGAAATATCTCTATCAGAAGATGGTCTGATGCCTTCCTCTAAAGCACTGCTTTTAGATTTATCATGACTACTGTTAAATCAGTGGGCACAGGTATGTGAAAAAAAGTTACTTTTCTAGAATATCTGATAAACTGAGTTAATCCAGCACAGAACTCAAATCAGACCAGAAATGACTGTCCAATATAGCCAATGGTTAGGATAAGGAGGAATTTACCTACCACCTCCATAGCTTTTAACTGGGAAAGGAGAGAGGGAAATCAATGAGAAGTTAGGATAGCTGAGGTTTTACATTCTGATTAAAAATAAACACTAAGAATTAAAAAATCCATCTTGAAATCCAAGCAAGTGCAAAACTCCATTTTCTTTAACAGTTTATTCACCCATACCTCAAACACCTACTATTTTCTCTGCAGATTTCATTGTTAAAAATACCACTTTCTTGTGCTAGCAATCGAATTTCATGGCTCTACATGTGGAACATGCATGTAGGAAAAACTACAGCTGTAAGATTATTCCTGTACTAGTGAACTTATTTTTCCTTTTCACTAGGTAGGGACATGAAAAGACAATGTATTTCTAAAGTACTGGAAGTAGATTATTTAATCTCCCTGCAGAGGTTCCCTCCAGCCACAGCTGCAAAGCTGAATAATGGGAGTCATTTCAGCTAACCTACACAAGGCTGCTGAGGAACACACACACACCTCCTGACTTCATTCAGGAACTCATACAATAGGGCTTCTTACAAACTAACATCAAATTTGGTGAGAAAGGCCTTAATATAATTTCAGTCAAATAGTATAAAAATGCTATGAGTAGCACAACTGAAGGGAAGTCTGGAAAAAAAAAAGCAGAAGCCATTTAATTATATTTACAGAGGCTGCAGATTCTGTGACAAATCTGAACACTCTACAGCAGGAGCCAGATGAACACCAGCATTGGTCAGAGCACCACATGCTGAACTTACTAACTCTGTCAAGCTTGTTACAAGGCAGCTGATCAGAAAGCTGAAAAGAGGGGAAAAACTGTATGGGAAAATAAAATATCTTGTATCACTGTCTTCTCCCTCAAAGTGCTCCTTCCTCTCCCCTTCCAAGTTACAAAACTCAGGCTGCTCTCGGTTCTCTCTTACACCCTGCAACTGGATTTAACTTTGTCCAGGAGTCCCTGCATTCTGCAAACCTCACAAAGCAGGCTTTTTCATTTGCAGCTAATTTCAGGAACAACTTGAGGCAGATCCATACTTCCTAGAATATTACACAAGGTAAATTACATATGTGATCTTAACAACTCTATCTGAAATGTACAGTCTTGGAGCAAGACTGAAACCATATGAAACAACCTTCACTGGAGCCATCCCATAGCTCTTAGAGCCAACAAGCAACATTAAAGCTCATTAATGTTTCACCAGCATGACCTTGATCATACAGAGAAGTTAATTTCTCAGAAAGCTAGCACTGACCACAGGGGCTTGTCTCTGCTTTTGAGATTTTGTTTCAGCCTCGCTCCCCTCCTGCAAGGACTACCTAAAAACCCGGAACTACATAAAGCAGATTGCTAACAAACAACCCCAGACTAAACAGTCATAGCTATGACTTGGAATTAAGAACCTCACCAGAACATCTCTTCTGAAGTTTTCTTCAGCAGAAAATGAATTTGTACTAACCCAGTAATAAAGCCCAGAGACAAGAAGGCTTTTCACTTGACTAACTCTTGGAAACCATTTTTCTCAAATGCTCAAGACAATAATTAAAACAAAAGATCGTTACTAGGCCTACCCTCAGAGCTGTACAACTTTTCTTCAAAGCTTCTTACTCCACTCTGAGGATTAGACCTGTTTCAGGAACAAATACTCCAGGATTTAGACAAGTCTCTACTTCCAACAGAAAAATATTTCTACATCTACTGGAAGTACCCATTTCTGTTGTATAAAAGGGAGAGCCTTTTCTTCCACATAAAAAGTCACAATATGGCAATTTATCTTTTAAAAGACTGATCAGCCATTCAGGTATTTACAGGTACCAATCAGGAAGGCACATTTATATCAGGCAATACAGAAGACAATATGTTTATATTAATACTGATCCCTTCAGGGATCATGACTCTTGTTTTTTAAAAACCAGTTTTCTGCTCAGCTAACAGTGCAGGTCCTGTACACCTGCACCTCCAGCCCTTCTTAGACTCTTCAGTTTTAAGCATATCTGCTGAGTCCCGAACTTGGCACATCAAGTTCCAACAGAAGAAGGTTCCTCTGGAAACTGAAGAAATCTTTCCTATTATCATATAGAGCAAAACCAAACAGTTATGGCAAAGTTTCTCTAATAACAGCCTCTGTTGTTTTCTCTCTGGAAATTGCAGAATCACTGCAACCTGTTTCAAAACTTCACCTACCTTCACAAACCCTGTGTTTCCAAATCCCTGGTAGGCATGATTAAACCATTCCCTACTTATTGGGACTGCAGAACTCCTGCCTTTAGAACAGTCCCATCTCCAAACTTAGTACTGCCTCAATTCAGTATTTGATAGGCCCCTCAGAATAGAGGCAATTCACTCCTATAGTTCAGCCTCTTATCCCCTTAATTCTTTAGTGTACCTGTGCCAAAACCAAGGATTCCCCCACCCCCCCCCACCCCAGAACACAAGAGAAGGAAAAAACAAAAATAAGTACTTCATAAAAACAAAACAAAGTTCTCTGACTTGAGAAAGGAGCATGGTAAACTTTGATAGTTTGTCTAAGTTTCCAATGCAATGTAAGTTTTATTCTGGACAGCTAGCTTGCTGTCCAGTTCCTATAAATAGGCATTCTACACCCCTGGTGATTCAGCAGGACTACATACTAGAACAAGGAGTTAACAAAAGGCACTGGCAAAAACATGAAGGAAAAGCAACTAACACTGGACTATCTTGTGTTCACTGGAGATGCAGCCTGGGTGTAACTGAACTGGGACACTGGAGGCAGCCCCAAGCTTTGAGCTGCAGTTCCTATACAAGCAACAAGACACAAAAGCTTGGTTTGTTTCCTTCATGTATAGCAGCATGTATAGCAGTTTCCATGCTCAAACAGGTTTACAGAAAGACTCCACAAAGCCTAAGCTGACTGCCATTCACTCCAGCACATGCTAGCATATTTAAATGTCCATTTTGAAACTGCCCAGAACCAAGTCAAATCATATTCTGCTTATAAGGTTTTTATTGCTCTGAGATGTTTATTTTTTTCCTTAAACCATCTCCACACACCATACCGAGCCTCCCATCTTCAGTGGTGGTAGAACAATGAAGCCTCACCCAGCTCACCCCCTACAATATGCACGCCCCCATCGGGAATGGCCAATCCAGAGAAGTCCGTGGGCCCCACCACAACTGGAAGACCTTGCAAGTGGATGACCACAGCCATGCTGTGCTGAAACCACACACCTGCAGATAAGAAAAGGCAACGGCCACGTCAGACTGAAAAATAGTATTTCAGGCACCATTTATACCATACAATCCTAACTGTATCTTACAAAGACTAAATATAAGTCTCACAAACATTTAAACACCACTTTCAAAAAACATTTTGGTGCTGACTTGGGCATCCCATTAAAACAGACTTTTATTGCCTTCAGACTAAAATAAAGCACAACCTGCCTACCAGGTTTTGCCTACAGCAGTGTTGCTACCATCAAGGATGTCTTGCTGTATTTTACCCAACATATAAAACCAGAAATAAAACTCCACACTTGTTACAAGTATTAACTCAAACAATTTCTGTATTAGCTGCTCATCTAAGGATCCCTATGCTGCTGCCTCATGTCTTGTTTGTGCATAACATTTCATAGCAAGATGAGTCAGTCTTAGGACACAACCACAATCACAGAATCATAGAATATGAGTTTCAGATGTGCTTAGTTCTGATATTTCAAAACACAATGCCTCAGATCTTCAGTCATGTTTTTTAATGCAGTAGAAGTAGAAACAGGAAATATCTGAAGTGGACATGAAGACCATTAGACATTGTCACAAGTTCCAAGGAATACTGCATCACCTCCTTCTATCCAAAAGACACATTTCAAACAAGATTGGGACTACAGGCCATTCTTCCTTGCACCATGCAGGATCCTCAACTAGATCTAAATCAGCACTGCCTTCTCAGAGTTTCCCAGATTCAATCAGTAACTACACAGGAAACCCTCTGAGCAACAAAACATTGAAACTGGATCCTGATCTAATACCTACAATTTCCATAACAAGAACACTGCCAGTTCCTCCTGAAACATTCCCAAAGTCAAAGACTTGGGAATTTTCATTTCCAGACACCTATTTTTCCTCTAGTTTATGTAGGTAGACTAACAAAATATCAACACCAGTAAATATCTACATGTGCTCTCCTCTTCAGGCATAAACCTAGACCTACTCAAACCAATGTGTGACTAAACTGAAAAGGTGTCAGCAAACAAATTCATCTCCCCTGATCAAGATCCTCACACTCTCCTTAAGATTACAGGACATCAAGAACATAATTTCCATCCTCTCAGCAACACCCCATGTAACTGTGTTCTCAATTCAAATCTTTGGTGAGACTGGGACAGACCAACATGGAAGCAGAAATTATGAACATGAGCAATTCAACAGAACAAAAAAAACCCCTTTTCTTAAAGAACACCTATTTGAATTACCAAGTGCAATTAAAGAAATACTCATTACTGAAGATAATTATTTGCAATCATTTGATCAACTCTCATTTAGCTGTTCTGTTTTCCCCTCTTTTTTTTCCTGTAACACACTAAAGGTAAAAGACAAACATTCTTAAACATTAAACAAGTAAAGAGATTTGGGAGAAAGCCAAATGAAATAGAAGAGGTTTTTCCTAAATAATGTTAGAGAAAATAATAATTAAGAAGAGCCTAGAATTCTAAAGTAAAACTTCAAAAGCTTAAAACTACAATTAACAAAACCAAGGATCCATATTTATACTCACCAAGAAGAAACCCGCTGCTTATATGGCTGCAAACATTCCAAAGACTGTTGTACAACTACAGGGAAGGAAAAACAGAAGTCTTGTGAATTCTAAGACTGAAAGCAGTTTAAAGTTCAAAATAGTATTTTCTCTACAGCCAACAATATCCCAGTCATACAATAACACCTTCAGAACATCAGTTTCATAAGAAAATGTTTCAATATAGATGGTCAGCAACCTGCTATGATCCAAATTAAACAAGAGCTTAGAGATACTTATAGACACTCCCTACACATCTCCAGATCAGATTTCTCCATCATTTATTTATCCTTTGCTAAACAGAAGCCACCAGTAATTTTATCATTACACCAGCTATTTCAAAATAACCTCATTAACAAGGTGGACAGCGTAACTACCAAACCTTGTATGTGCAAGTAACTCAAAGTTCAAGGCACTGCCAGCAGACATAGAATGAACAGGCTGCTGACATGTTAAATCCACCATATGGGCCACGCTGAACTCAAGGGAAATTACAGCCTGTGTTGCTTTATCTGGTACTGGGAGAATCCATGATTCTAGGTGAAACGGCAGGCTAGAGATCCAGCATGATCATCACTATGAGTTCACCACCTCTTCAAACTGCTAACTAGGAAAACAAGATATCTGCAGTTGGTAGTCTCCACCCCTCTAACTCATTTTTTTCCCTTTCTGTTACTCCAAGTTTCAGAAATGCTTAACTGCTCTCCCCACTTTATCTGACCACTATCTGGAAGACTTTTAAGCAAATATATCTGAAACATTCAAAGATACTCAAGACACAACCAATCTGCCTCAAATCTGCCCCAAATCTTCCACCCACTTTCCCTCTCAGAAGGTTCATGAGAACTGCCACTGAGAAACCCCCCCGGGCATCACTGCATCCATTACACTCCTACTGCCCAAGCAGTCTGCAAGTCTGTGGACAGTAGCTAAAATAAAAGAGAAAGCTTCCATTCTGAAATACCAAGTATGAGAAGCAGCCCATAAATAAACCAAACCTGTCAAATCTGGGTCAAAGAGACAAAATGCCTGAGTGTGCTAGATTTGGAAGTACATCAAAATTCTTCTGCAGAACAATTCCAGCACACTGGACTTGCACAACTGATGTCATCACTTCTGATATAACATACTCTTCCTACTCCCACTGGTGGATTGATGCTGCAATACCATGGTCATTAACAAAATTTAAGAAGTCATCTTTCAGCAGAGGTTATTTTACAAAAACCACTAAAGTCCTAGGTCAGATACAAGCCTTCAACATTTTCTACTCTTACTTAACAAGTATGGCTTTTCATGGACAGACTGATGCTTTCTGAATAATTAAAAATATATTTTAAACTACTCTGAGATAGAAAAAGAAAAAAAACCCTACACCCTGCATTTACAAATAATTCCAACTGCCGAGAAAAATAAAAAGTAGTCTTAACAAATTAGAAGAAAAAAAGACATTAAACACTTCATTGAAAAAGCTTCCAGCTACATAAGATTCTAAACACCTTTATGGCTTTAGATCTTCATAGTTAAAAAATAATTTAGTGTGGGGGATATTTTAAGGTGAAAAGTAAGCAATCAGACAAAGAATTCTGTCAAACATTTGAACTCTTAATTTCCTTAACAACTAAAAGCCCTGCAGATGGCTCAAGCAAGCAGCTTTGTTTCTGGTAGGAGCAGAATCTCAAACCATGAGCGTTCACCCCACACACATCTAGCCACAGGATACAACCAAGATGACCAAATGCATTCAGTCATACAAGAAATAAACTAAAATAGCTTTGCAATCCAAGTTTCTTCATCCACAAATCCAATTCATGTCAATACACACAAGACTCTCCTGACTGCAGAAGTGGCAAAAAAAACCAAAACACCTCATTTAGCCTCCAGATTGAGCATCCCAATGCAATTTCTCCTGGTTTTCTGCCTGAACTGAAGCTATACGAACCCACTTCACAATGCTGAAGGCACCAAGTGCAACTGTCCTCAAAAAGACACTTTTTCCCTGCCTAATGGGGCACTCACTCACAATGCCTTGTCAAACAACAAAATCAAGAAAAGGAAAAAAGTGTATGGATTATCACTGTCATTCTATGCTCCCTTGGAAGCAAAACCAACAAACACCCCACCAAACTCCTTGGAGAAACTCACCTATGGCAGCACTACCTTTGGTTTACGCTGCTGTTGCAGCAGCCTAAGGTTGGCCTTGCTGAACTGCCCTGGACGAGGCACTGCCACAGAGCAGCAGCCTTGCACAACAGATGAGAAAAGGAACCACACATGACTTGAAAAAGTCCTGTGACAATGTCAAGATTTTGCAAAGGTACTCCTCTTCCTTAAAAGAACATACCTGTAAGGAATGGGCAGGGTCCAAGAACATGACTGGCATCTGCCTACGCTGTCTGCTTGGCTACAACGTCCAGACTGAGCCCACTACCATTCTGCACTCCATGCGATGTTTTAAAGTCAGTACAAACATTTAAGTGGCTCTAAATTATTGCACTGCCCACAGGCCTTCTGAAAGCAATACCTTGGTACTCTACGGAAGTCCATATCCAAGATAGATATTTAATATTTAGGGCATGTATCAGTCAATAAACTAGACCAATTAATTCCTCAGTTTTGACTAGGTGTCCTGGCCCTGAGATTGATCTGGGTGTTCCAGCAGCACACAGCTGAATGCAAGACTTGTCTCATCAGTGAGCATCAACAGGAATTTTAGCTATCACAGAAAAATATTATCACCTAAAAATGGAAGAAGCCAGTAGGAAAGCATAAAAATAACCTGTTAACAGTACCTGCAGCAGTAAATGGACTTGAACTTCTGACTCGTAGAAGTCTACCTGTAAAAAAAAAAAAAAAGTAAAAAATAATAGAATCATATAAACATTTGGTTGGAAGAGACCTTTACGATCATCGAGTCCAACTGTTCACCCTGCACTGCCAGGGTCCATAAACCATGTCCCCCAGAACCACATCTACATGGTTTTTAAACACCTACAGGGATGGGGACTCAACCACCTCCCTGGGTAGCCCATTCCAATGCCTAACTACCCTCTCTGTAAAGAAATTCTTCCTGATATCTAACCTAAATTTCCCTTGGTGCAA
>JANHGL010025056.1:0-40478 GCA_024611195.1 Ceyx melanurus | reverse complement strand
CCAGCACCTCAATGTCTTTTTCATCCTGCAGTGCCCAAAACTGCCCCCACTACTCAAGCTGTGGCCTCCCCAGTGCCTACAAGCATTGCCCTGCTCCTGCTGGACGCACTGGGTTTGATCCAGGCTGTTTGATGACAGATTCAATCCCAATCCATCCACTCCTGAACAAAAGCAGCCAAACTTGCCACGTTCCAAGACAAACCACTTTGTCATGAAGCACCATCACCCAGCTCTGCTCTGGTTTAAGCAGCCAAAGCTCCTCTGAAGGGAGCTGGGTCTACACCCCCAGGGTGCAAACCCAGACCAAAGATGACCTTGGAAGGAGGAGTGAAAAGCAAACAGAGGCACAGAAAGCACACCCATCACAGCTCCACCATCACCACTGGCCCATCAGCACTGAGGAGAGGACACAGCTCTGCCCTCCCACCAGCCAGATGTTACCACGGAACACACTCCAGCTGTGCTGGAGCAGGGGGGAACCCATCTCACCTGCAATTCCACTTCAGGGGCATCTCAGAAGCACCTCTGTTGGGAATAGCTATGTGCCAAATGACAAAAGGCAGGTTTATGGTGCATCTGGTTCCATAGGAATGCCTCAAATCAGAAGCATAATTTAGGATGGTAGCAATTAAAAAACTCCAAACACCCACCAGGATACAAGAATATGGTCGGGTGTTAAAGGTGCCCTGTTGCAGCCTAATTGTCATCAGAGAACAACTATAGACACAACTCCACTCTACTTCTGCTGAAACAATCATCAATTTGCCATTTTCAAGAGAAGAAAATATAAAATACTTAGGGAAAAAAAAAAAAAGCTTGGGAAAAGGCATTTTTCATTCCTAACTATCTTGTTAGCTCATCAAATTACAAAACACCATCTGAAGCAGTTTTCACCACATCACATAGAGGACATTTCTTAAGTGAGGCTGCTCTCATCACAGTCTAGGAGAGAAAGAAAGAGGGAGTTTGTTTATAGATTCTTTCTTGTTTGTTTTACATTTTCCACTTAGAAAAAAAAATTCCAATAACCCACAAAAAAAAGATGTAGGTCAAATGTTCTCATCTCAAATCTTCCCTGATAAGTAGCGATTTAAGAAGTCTATATATATTAAAAAAAATGTGTTATTCTCTTTCAGCTCATAGGGAAAAAAATGTTTCAGAAATAGCACATAAAAAAAAATATTCAATGTCACTAAAACTGGAATAGAAAATGTTTTATAGATTAACAAACATTGTAATGAATTTGCACAACCTTAACTGACTGTATACATAGCATAATGAAATGGTCTACATCCTTTCAAAGAAAAATTAGGTATTCCAGCACATAGCTTTAGAAAAGCATTGTTCGGGAAAACCTGCATTTTTTTTTTTTTTTCCCAGCTACCATGTAATTTGTGAGATGCATTTTTAAATGATCTGCAACTGCAGCAGGCTTCATCAGTCAGATGATACAGATAGATAATTCACCAAACTGTCACATGATCTTCCATCAGTCTAAAAGATGTG
Organism: Ceyx melanurus; assembly: GCA_024611195.1. Taxonomy (NCBI): domain Eukaryota; kingdom Metazoa; phylum Chordata; class Aves; order Coraciiformes; family Alcedinidae; genus Ceyx; species Ceyx melanurus. The sequence continues at coordinate 38,972 of JANHGL010025056.1, read as the reverse complement.
AATATATTGCCACAAGCTTTGGGAATAATGGGTGCACCTGTTTACAGTGTCACCTCTGTTTGCTAATTGTCTCCTTGAGCTACATTTTACTTCTAATGCATTTATTTTTGACAGGCAGTGTCTATTTAGAAATCACATTACTTCAAGTGCAATTGTTCTTTTGTCTATCAAGTAAATGAAGTGTTGTTATACAGATTTCAGGTTCTGATTAGTGAAGTATCAGCACACCACAAAGGTCAATCAGTTATTTACCTGAAGTAACAGAAGTATGACAGGCCTCCTGGATATCCTCTAGATCATGGTATAGCTCCTATTAATGTTTGGTATTTAAAATAGATATACGTGCACCTTTTTACACGAGTAAACAAAGGTAAACGTGTGGTGGCTTCTAAAACATCCAGTATTGCACACACAGAGAAGAACAGGAGGTTAAAAAACACTTGAAACAGAAGCTGCTGGGCCAGCTCCTCTACCCCAGCATCCCAAGTGAAGCCAAGATAATGGTGAAAAGCCAGGGGTCATCCCCCAAACACATTGCAGTGGTTTATGCTCCTGAGCTGTCACAACAACAGAATGCTTTCAAAACCTGCTTTTTCTTTTTTTTTTTTTTCCATAGTGCTTCCTGCTTTTTCTAGAGCAGCCAGGCAAAATGCAGTTTGAGGTTACTCACGTTAGCTTCAGCTAATAAGATGCCATAAGAAATTAAGATGAGCCACTTGAGGTCTGTGAAGCACCCCAGGGGATTTTGCTTCACACCCATACCCTGGTGTCTGCAACGTTCCCAACGTTCAGGGGAATGATGTGTCTCCATAGGTACTAAACTGTGCCCTTAGATAGAAATAGCTATCTGTAGTAACACATCCAACTGGAACTATACCATCAAAGAGGAAATTTTGAAAACCTAAATCAGCACATTGATCACACAGCCACTTCACTGCATATATATTGATCCTATTTAAGGAAAAAAAAAAAAAAAAGGGGGGTGGGGGGAGAGGGAAAAGGGGCATTTTAAGTGTTTATTACTGAGGTGGAAAATAGTAGCGGTGTAGTGGCAGCAGTGGTTTGTCAAAGCATGGTTATTTCTCACACCATCCCACACTGGGCTCTGCCATGCAAGGACAAGGTAAAAGTGTCAGGGGAGCAATACTGATTTCCCCAGCCAAAGGCAAGGGCCAAACACCCACCAACCCACCCTCTCCAAGCTCCAGGTACTCTGCACACGTAGCACAGCAACCTCAGGGGCTTCCCAGGCATTTCCACCAGTTTGCCAAAAGAAACAGAGACAAAAAGCCACCACGCTTGCCTTAAGTCACATTCTAAATTGGCTCCCAGGAGCATTCCCTACCTTGTTCACTAAAGCACGCTGTATGTTTTCTCAGTGTTTAGCATATGCTATGTAACCTGAGCAGAACTTGTATTGTTCCACTGGTTGTTTTCCTAAAGTATGTTCCCATCAGGACCGTAATGACATGCAAAATACAGGAGTTGGAGTCATTCATAAAGTCACGTTCAGATTTTTTCTCTACACTTTATATCAGGGCACCTCTCGAAACAGAATGTGGAAATAATCACAAATCTTGGCCTCAAGGTGCAAATGGCTGATAAAAGTTCAACTTATTCCAGGTTTGTTCGTGTATTTCAAGACCCAAAATGCTGCAGGGGCATCCCCTGTGATGTGTCTCGAAGAGCAGTGCAGTTTCCACCGATTGCTGCAAACCTAAGCATGATTTAGATACTGTTAATCGTTCACCAGCATCTTCTATACCTGTGTTTATGACCAAAACTTGAGCCTGAAGTTCTCAAAGCAAATTTCTCCTGCAGCTTCTGAAGTTAAACATCACAACTGCCTCACACTTCACAGGGGCAGCACTGAGCCTGATGCTTCTTCAGTAAGAGAAACTGCCATTTGCTCCCAAGCTCAAAGGTGGCTCTTTGGGAACGTTTGCCTCCTACCAATAGCCTGAGGTGGCAGGAAAGAGAGTGTTTCTGTGGAAAGGGTATCAAATAATTTCGTAGTTTTACACCCACCCCAAGAATTACTGTTTTCTTTTACACCCCAGCAAGCCATCTTTAGCATATTACTTTGCATACAGAGAAGTGGATACTCCAGCAATAAAGCTGCTTGCCTAAGACTAAATCCCGCCAAGCACTTCTTTTGCACACAGTCAGTCTCCTTGAAATCAATGAGATTTCTTGAATGAGCTCTTCACACAAGTAAAAGGATCAGGTCCTTAAACAGCAGAAAGTACAGAGGACCATGTTAACATAAAGCATCAAACAGGAGGAGGTCTCGGCAATGGAGTGAAGTATAGTCACCTACTACACATGGTTAATGAGATGTGACAGGCCAAATTCAGATCAAATGTAAACAGGGGCACTTTCCTGCCTGGAACAAAACCTCTTACAGAGGTCTAAGCTTTGCTTCACGTGTAGGATGGGGTAGTAGGGATACAATTAACCACCATCCAAGCAGCTCCCAAAGCTTACCAGCACGATGACCAAAATAACAACAGAAAACACTCCAGAGACACGGGGAAAACACAACCATCTACCTTCCAACTGCCAGGGTGAGACTGCCCAGCCCTAGAGACCAGAGGAGAGATCAGCATGATGCCATCAGAGGGATCCAGGATGGACATGTGCCAGAGAGCTTTCCAAAGCCACCAAGGCATCCTTTTCTTCAACGCCCTGGGTCCCCCTCACTCGCCCACCTGCTCCCCTCCCAGGCAGGCTGACAGTTGTTGGTGCAACACAGGAGCCACATGCTGCATCTCACCTCTCAGACCCCTTCTCCCCCAGCAAACACCTCCCAGCACTGCTGAACCTGCCTCTGGACCTCTTTCCAAGCAGAAGTAATCCTCCTTTGAGGATGGGCGAGCCCCACTGTGCTCTCCAATCCCAACGGTGAGAAGCTCTGGGGGGGGGGGGGCTGCACATCTCAGCAAGGATAAAAACCAAATTCTAACTTCCAGGCAAGTCCTGTTGTGTGTGTGCACTGGCCGAGGTGCAAGGAGGAGGGGAGCACGTGGGTGGCAGCAGTGGCAAAAGCAGCTGTATTTTTTTTTCCCCCAGTTTGACTGAAATCACAAATGGTGGAATCAGCACTGTGAGCTTAAACCCATGCTAAGCCACTTGGCTCTGGTCTGTTGGTAACTTTGCCTCTGTGTTTTGCCTTCTTTTTATTAAAAAGCCCCTAAGCAACAAGCCCACAGAACGACTCTTCTGCCCCAACTACCTCCTTTGATTAATAAAACAACAAGAAATATTTCTAATGTAGTGGTAAAACGGTGAAGAATTAAGAATTAGGATGAAAACAGGACATTTGTGGCCAGAGCCTTTGCAGCATGCACACAGTTACATATATTTTCTCTAAGTAATCAGGAATGTATTGGTATTTTGAAATTATGTATCTCTAATAACACAAAAGTACTTAAGAACAGAAATAGACAGTAATGGAAAATGCAGTCAACTGTTGACAACATATAGAATTTCAGAAAATAATTTACAGAGAACAGCACAGCAGATGAGTCAAAATTTTCTCAAAAATATTTCTTGCCTCCGATAGTCCAATGTAATTCATTTTCTATCTCTGTTCATTAATCATTGTTAAAATTAGTGATCCATTTCTTCCACTCTGCCATCTGCACTCAGCTTCGTAACAAACATGACACCTTCCTGCATAATAAAACCTGACAACTACGAGGATGCATTTCCAAATAGCTTTCTGCATATTTGCACCTCTATAACTGATTCCGTTGTCAGACAAAAGTGGATTATTTAACCAGAGTTCTTTCTTTATCAATTCAGTACACAGACGTGTGCTTGGGAGTGAATGCCTACGTGTATGTGTGTGTGCAGGAAATGATCAAGTAAAAAAAATAACTTAATTCGAATTAAAAACAAGATCTACCAGTAAAATTGATCATATATTGTACGTTAGTTTTAATCTCCTACTATGGACCTGAAGGATGCAGCATTCAGATTGGCTTCATCTTGTAAAGTTTGCATAGAAAAATTATCCTGACACTCCAATTTCCTCCAAGAGGAAAAAAATAAGACAAAAAAATCATATCCAGCTCATTTTTGTTTCCCAGCCTTTGATCACTGACAATTTCAAATAAATATTTTTTAAGGTTAAGATGAAATATCCAAGCAAGGAGAAGATATAAAAAAGTGCACAGATAAATAATTAACATTCAGGATGTCATTTCCATCCCGTTTGGGCCAGCCTGTCATCTCCTGGTGGCAGACAGGGAGCTGGAGAACAGGGTTTGGTTCCTGGTTCTCTTCCCATCCATCCAAGAGACCCAGTGGCAGCAGGGCACCAGAGCTGTCCACCCTGAAAATCAGGTGTTGGGGGAGCACTAAAGCCTCCATCCACTTCTGCAAAACCTTCTAAAAACCTTCTTTAGCAGACATTCTAGGTATGGGAGTATATATTGCAATGCTATTTGAATGGATCAAATAGAAGGACTTGGGTACAAGCCCAGCAGGTGATACCAAACCCAAGCAACATCCCCCGTGTGAGAAGCAGCAGGATGTTTTTAAGGCCAAAGGACCCAATTTCAGGTGTTTCCCCATTTCTTCCACATGCCCAACAGGTCAGAATGCGACCCAGGGTTCCTGCAAGAATTCTTTCAGAGAGTGAAATCGCTTTGAAATTGAGGGAAGTTAAAGGAAAATTAAATCAATCTATTTTTTGATACAACACTGGAATACAACAGCAAATGTGTGTCACTCTTCGGAAGAAAATCTGCATCTGACATGAAAGTGTCTGTTCAAAATTTAAACCAGATGTGATACAGAACAGCTGAAATAGAAACTCTGGAAAAAAAAAAACAACAAAACCAACAACCCAAATTTTTTTTTTCCCCAAACACCACAGAGCCCTCTTTTTAAAGCATTTAGGCTGGAACCTTTCAGGGCACACACAAACACTTCAACCTGTTGATACTGTCTTTAAAAATGGGTTTTATTTTGGAATCTAGAATTTGTTGGTTGTGGTTGTTTGGGGTTTTTTTAATGTATTTATTTAGTTAATTATTTTCTATTTGTCTGTTTGGAAATTGTCTAGCCTATTTATGAATTTCTTGGTTGTTCTTGCACAGCTCCTGGTAAGCATTTGAGAACAAATATGAGCTACTCTCTTTATTCTTCACTTGGGAAAAAAAAAAGATATTAAAAAAAAAAATCAAACCATCATTGTCACTAGAGCTGCCTCTCTTGCCTTTTAGTTTCCTTTTTTTCTTCACATGTCTGCATACTGACACATTCAATTTCAGGTTATCAGCACATCTGAATTACAGAATACTGATGGGGATAGAGGGCAGGCCTCTCTGGACTGATTAGCATCATTTAAGAAAGCATTCACTTGCTTGCTTCATTGGCTGCAGGGATTCCATGATGGGTGGCCTTTTAGCATTAGAAGTCAATATGGAGCAATCTCATTTGAATTAAATATGGACAAAAGAAAAGATTTGATTGTGGTTATTCACAGCTAACCTTTTAATTTTGCAAAGCTCTGAAATTTGGGGGTTTGTAAGCCATAAAACTTAAACATACTTAGTTTTTCCTTTCTTTTCAGCTCGCTTCTCCTCCTCCAGCTTTTTATGCACTTTTAAAATTGGTGCAAAACTTCAAGGAGCAGCTTATTTCAAAAGCAGAGTCTGGATGAATATTCAGGAAAAACCTTTTCACCTAGCTAAACCTATGCTGACTAGAAAAAGAGGAATGCCTGATTCTAATCCATAAATGTATGTAAATCCACACTGAAAAACATATTTGTCTCTATCAGACTCCAACTTGTATCCAAATGGACCATAAATGCAGCCAAGTATTTCATTAACACAAATAATGATCTATGGCTGGTGATATTATGACCTTTGTTAACAAGAGCCTAAGCCCGTGGAAAGGTTGCAATGATTTTCAAGCACAGCAACAAAAATCTAATCACAGGGAATCAAATTCCTATTCTCGCCTTGAAGTAAAATTAATATATGAACCAAAACATGAAATAGCACCGACAAGTTCTAACCAGCACAAAAAAAAAAATCAAAGAAATATTAACAACAGGCTGCAGACAGAGCGGGGAGAAAAGAAGTAAAGTTGAAGTTTTCCCAGAGATTAAAGGAAGTTAAGTGCAAAATTGAACTTGCAAGCAGATGAAAGCACCAAAAGCATGGCCAGCCCCTCTGAATATCTGATCCCTCTGCACTTGAAGACAGTGGGAGTTTTGCCATTAACTTCAATGGAAGCACAAATCAGACGTTGAGAAATGGAGTGGAAATGGCTTTTTGCTGAGCTGGGCCCAGTGCCACGAGCTGGGATAAGCTCAGCCTATGAGGCAAGGAGGAGAAATATCCCACTGCTGCTAGGACATGACTTGTCCCTTTGCTACCTGTCCCAGCAGACCGGGCTTAAATTTGAAATATAGAGTTCTCTCCAGTCCAGCCAATTGCAGAGATATCCTGATGAAGGAGAACGGTATTAAAAGTCCCTCAGTGGGTGTCTCATCAAAAAAAGATTCCAGCAAATCATTCCTGCATTGCAGACAGCACTGAAACTGAAGCTGTTTAAAGCATTTGCACGGATCATGCTCAAAGATTCCACGGGCTGGATAAAAAGCAGCAGCAAGACCCCACCTCCATTTGCAGCCTCTACCTGCTTTATGGGAGTCAAGCCTGGAGCCAGCCAAAATCCTCATCAAATCCCTCCAAATTTTACTTCCTTCCTGCTGCTGTAACATAGAGAATGGAAGGCAGGGAATAGATATCCTGAAGCAGACGCATTCAACTTTTTCAGTTTATATGATCTCACTGGACCACTCCATAGTTTTAAAGCTCTTTTTTTTTTTTCTCAGTTTTTTCTTCCTGTCCCTAGTTTACCAAATTCCAAACTAAAATTTGATTTTAGGCTTCTTTTTTTTTTTTTCCAAGACCTCTGCACTCTCATGCAGCATTACATCCACAGCATCTTTAGCATGCATTTTGTCCATTTTTAAATGGAATAAGTCTAAATAAAGAAACAAAAGCGCTCGGGAGCACTTTCACTGCAGCATAAGCATTCTAAAAAGGCCCTTCACAAATGTTTCCAATATGCTTTCTGCTGCAACCCAATGTGCAACTTCTAAACTACACCACCACAAGTAAGAAATTAGAAATGTTGAGGGCTATTGAACACTGAATTTTCACAGTGCATCTGCACAAAGTTATTTAGCACAGATGTTTCTGTAATTGTGATCCACTGGAAAAACTCAAAGTGCTCAATGGCCCTCACACTTCCACCTGCAGAGCAGCACTGGTCTAAGTACAACTGTGCTGAGCTGTAACGTGGAAAAAAGCAGCACTAGAGGCTGGATCAGACTCTGTAATATTTGCACAAATAGCATTATTCTGCTTTGTGAAGGGGTGACACGATTTGGGGGTTTTTTCTTTTCGTTTACAAAAAGACCCACATATTAAAAAGGGGTGAAATAGATTTTACATGCCTGGCTTTGAACCTGGGAATCTCCCACAGTGCAACTAATTGCATTGCCAACAAGACACAGGAGTACACCCACAAGCAGCATAAAATGTAACTGTGAGGGTGTGACGGTAAGTCTTTATAAATAATACATTCATCCCAAGGTGCACTCGTGTCTACGTCCTTAATGTAGGGATTTTTTCATTAGTTGCTGTAAAGATATCTGGGCAGGTGAACATCAATATGCCTCTAAAGACAAGACAGTGAGGAAAGGAGGAGAGGACAGGGGTTGTTTCTTAAGCAGAATGGTGAGCTCTGGTCAGCAACAGCCAGAGGCAGGGGGATGATCACAGTCACCCCTGGTTCTCCCCCTGCATTCCCACGGCCTCTGCAGAGCATCACCCCATTCAGACTGTCAACAAACTGAGGTGGTTCAGGGAGCATCCTCCTGCCCTCTCAGCAGGCAAGGGGCAGCACAAACCTGGTTGAAGAGCACTGAGTGAGGACCAGTCACCTTGTCATCCCTGGGAAGAGGGGGGTGCGTTGGCTGAACCTCCCCAGCCAGTGCCCAGAACATGACCAGAGAGATCTTTTAGCTCAGAAAACAAGGGGAAATTGATTAAAGATGATAAGCAAGGTAAGGATGAGCCAACTGTGATGTAAGAACCACCATCTACTGTGGCTGCTGGCACAGACTGGGCTGCAGAAGCACACAGACATTTCACACCAGGGTTTTGCAGAACACAAATCCATACTGTGGGCTCCTGTTTTGAGGCAGAAGAAGTGAAGAGAGCAGCCACGTTAGCATGTAAAAAACTGGCCCCAGGAACTGCACACCCCATTCTTCAAAGCATATCAACTGTGACATGACAACTGCTCCCCAGCAGATAACCACTTTGTGCTGCTGTCCCACCACATCTAGAAATGCAACCACGGCAGAGCCCAGCAGGAGAGCAGCCAGGATCACTTCACTGCTCCAAGAATCCATCTTTTTTTACAGTTCTTGTCACCAAGCTGCTCCTGCAAGTGGCTTATTTGCTGCAACACTCTTCTACCACCTCTGATTTTTGGTGGTTTGCCCCTTCTCTCCTTCACTCCTGCCTAGGTGGCCTCTTTTTTTGCTCACATGCCAAGTTGATGTTAGTGACACCCACATCCATCCCTATACTTGGCCCCTACCTGATTCTTGCAGTTTAATTGGCAGTGCCATTTCCTTTCCACCTTCTCTGCAGCTCCTTATTCTCCCTCAAAAATTACAAACAACTCCCAAACCTGCCACTTTTTTTTTTCCCTGTACCACAGTTTAAGAAACAATCTCTTATCTCTAAGCAGCGAAGTCTCCTCAACTTCTCCATCCTGACTGCTACTGCAACTACTTCTCCTTACTCATTCCCCAAATACTCAGCTCCACCCCAGCACAGACAGCTGTTCACTGAGTAGGCCCAAGTGTTCTGCAATAGAAACAATAAATAATTAAATGATAATGAGGAAGCAGCATGCTGATAAAGGAGGTGGCACTACATCCTAGAAGACAGCACTGAATCAGTGTGCCAAGATAATAAGAGAGAAACCAGGCTGATCTAGAAGCTAAATTTTCACTTAAGACTGGAAAGCAAAATTCTGGTTGGCCAGAGCAAGCATCTGACAGCCATGCACAGCGTTCCGAGTAGATTAAATTTACCACCCTGGGGGACATTTTTAGAGATGGGCATAATGTTCTTTTGAAAACTGAGCGTGGGGCCAGGAGCTCAAAGGCAGGCAAGCCCTGGACCCTCACTCAGGCACCTGGATTCCACTGAACAGGAGACCAAGCACCTAAAAACCCCCCAAAGCTGCACACTTCAGGAGGTGTGAGCCACAGGCACGTAGCTCCCTGAGATGCTGGAGTTGTCACCCCTGGCCAAATGCTGTGTGAACTACTGCCATCCATCCCCCTACCTCAGCTCTCACAACAATTCGTCTGGTTGATGTATTTATTCCTGACCTCCACTGCTACAAGCTGTAAAAATAGCTTTCCTGTTCCACCTTCGAGGTGGCTGCTGCTCAGTAGGAGCCCTTCTTAAACAATTATCTTACAGCCGTTTTTGTTCAACTTTAAGTGCAGCAAACTTTCAGGTACTTGAGTGAAAGTTCAGAGGTAAGCACCCTCTCTTCTTAGAGCCACAGAGCTACTCAAGACTCAGGAAAACAATGTGTGCTGCACAAAACAGCCAGTCCTCTTTCATACTAAACCTCATGGTGCTTAAAGCCTTGGCACATTTTGGGGTTTCCAGCTATTCTCGCTGCACAACAACATGCACAGAAAGGAGCTGCCTAGAAATAACCATTTCTGAAAGCTTTTGGTCTCCTCTGTATTAAAACGCTGCTCCTTTCCATGCCAGCAAAGGGACGTTGGAACATTCGAGTGACAAAGCAGAGTAAAAAATAATAATCATAAAGAAATGGAAATAAATCAGTGCTACCAGTCCAATTGTAATAGGGAAAATGAGAAAGGAATTAAAGCTGAAACATCATCCTTAACTCACCCCCACCGTGCCCAGCTCTTGCAGGGGTCCTCTAACAATTGGTAATCCTTCCTAGTGTACCATATGTGCTGCAATAACGAGGCCCAAGGAGGTGCATTAGGGATGTCATTTCAACCTTACCTCCTCTGCTTCTGGGAGATGGAGACCCTCGACTCCATTTTACCATAGCCCAGCGAGTGAAGAAAAGTTGTGCTTTCCTAGGACAATGCTGCTCAGTTTTGTAGTGTAAATAAAAACGGCTTAAGTTGGTCAGCTGCTAAGCACATGGTAATAATAAGTACAACAGCCCGAAGTTCCCAATTATTTCAGATTTACTCTCTTCCTGATCTTTCATTTTTATCAGCAAAACATCCTCTTGGCAATGGGTAGCTAAAGCTGAAACTTAAATGAAAGAAACGCAAGAAGTAAATGACAAAAGACATCATTTTATGAAAGGAAAATATTCAGCCCTCAGCCTTGACCTTGACCTTTTACTGTCTTTTAACATTAAACATTTGCCCCACCTTCGAAAAAGATAAATGTGGCTTTTGATGACAGCCTATGTTATCTGAGGATTAAAATAGCCCTCTTGCAGTGCTCAACATTAAAGTCTTCCGCATTTGCAAAATTGCAAACAGATGCAACTCAAGTACCTGCAAATAATCTGCCAAGACCAATTTCAAAAGGGAGATTTCAAAATATGTGGAAGTCATTAGGACATGTATTATTTTTGCAATGAATAGGCGCCAGGAGTGTCTCAAGAAGCAGATGGGTGCTACTTTGTTTATAAAAGATCAACAGAATATTTGCCTGTAAATGAAGACGTATAAGCTATATGAAACAATTATGTTAAAATGGTGAATGTTTCAAAGCTAATTGTAATGGTCTTTTAAGATCTGAATTCCTCATTTCTTACAGCATGCTAAAATATCATTTTAGTTTTGGTCTTGATTGATATAATTACAAAAATGGCAGAAAATTAAAGCAAATGCTGTCAGTTTTGCTGTTGTAAATGTTGTCACTTTATCACTTGTTTACAGTTGCACCCACACTGATAAGTGAATATTTTTCAACACGCATAAAAAAGACGACCTTAATCTCATGGGAAAACAGAGAGGACAGTAACAAAATGTGAAGCTTAACAACAACAAAATATTTCCCAAGCTGCAACGTCCCACCTCACGACCAGGAGTTTGAAAATTCACAGCCTTATAAATTTCCAGCTTCATAAACCAGAAGATCACAAAGGAAACTGGGACTGTATACAACACAGATACGTGTCTAAAGGACTCAATAAACATCAATGCATTATCCCTGCAACAGAACAATAGCACAATATGGCTGGATCAAATCTCAGTGTTGTCTTTCTCCAAGTAATATATATTGGAAATCAGGCCTCAAATGATAATGAAAAATTTAGCTGTCCAGATACTAAATCTGGTTGGCATTATTTACCATGAGGAGGACGCATAAACTGCAAGAAAAACACATATTTTTCTTGCCCATCAAAAATATTAATTGCTCGGGCAAAGAGAATTTTGCACTGTTGAATACAATAGCTAGAGCCAGAAAATTCCACTGAATAAATACCAGTACTGAGGCAAATGGAAAAAGAAAGGGGATCATTAAGACCTTAGTTCAATATATGTATTTTTTTAAAAAATCCTGGGGGGAGTGGTTTGGGTTCTGTTGGGTTTGAGGGGCTTTGATTGTTTGTTTAGTGGGGCTTGCTTGGGTTTTCCCCAACTTTTGGCTAATAAATACAAATTTATACGAGACCTTTATGTCAAAACAGCAATTCCAGATTTGCTGACATTGGAACACACCAGCTACCAACAACTGCATGGCTGCTTTCATTTCTTGCCACAAAACTGTGATTCAAACAGAGGGGAAGCCCTCAGGGGGCAGGTCAGGAGACCCAGTGAAAGTTAGAGAGTAAATGAAATGACTTTTCAAGCTCTCAGGGTTTCACCAGGTCCTGCAAACTGCAATTTATTGTATTTATTTTTTTCAATGTGATGAAGTTTCTGCTAGGACCTAAAAACTCTGTTCTTCACTGATAATCTTCCAACTGGGGCTTCTACTCTTAGTGTATACCTGTAAGATAGAGAGAAGGAGAAAGTAAGAAGAAAGAGAAAGAAATTAAAAAAGAAAACCAACCAAAAATGCTAAAGAGAAATAATGAAAGACAAGCAAGGGCTACACAAAAGGAAGAAAAGAGCAGGTAACAGAGTAATAAAAGCTATACTTTGAATTAAAAAAAAAAAATAATCTTAAAAAGCTACTCTGTGTACATAAAACATCCCAGTATGAGATTAGTGGAATATTTCCTGGTCTGTATCTATGTTAGATAAACACACTAAAGGTAAAGCACATATAAAAACAAATGTGCAGTTAGGGGAAATGTTTGTCCAATTTTTCATTGGGCTGCTACATAAATACACTGAGAAAGGAGCTGGTGCCTTCTAGGAGCTACCATTAAAACCAGACCTGAGCTTCCCATCTCCTAGCTCGGGGTGTCCAGTCTCAGCATCAGGAATAAAATCAGAGTGAAGACTTAACTAACTCGAGGCTAACGGGATGAAGAGCCAAGGCTGAAAGAACCTACACCAAAATTAGCACCATCTAAAAAGCTCTGGAAGGTGCTCGTGGGCACTTCCCACCCGTGCTCAGAGGAGCCTCTGCAGCAGGTAACTCACCACAGGCCCTCCTCCTGCTCAAACCTCCTCCTGGGGCCTTTTCCCCTTCAACGCCAGCTCTGTGGTGATGGGTCACACTCCACAGCCCTGCAGCTTCCTCCTGGGACACCTGTGGGCCCATGGACCCAGCAGCCAAGGACAGGCTAACTGAACATTTCCCATTTTTCTCCAGCCTCAGGAAGCGGAGGTCAGAGCAGGTGACAAAGAGGATGACTTGAACACTCTCCAGCACAGGTGTAACCCAGAGGAGGTGCAGCAATCCAGTCAGTGCCTTCAAACAGCTCCTGACCTGTCCCCACACGCCGAGGACCATCTCACCTTAGATCAGACTTTCTCCCATTTATTTTCTCCACAGGAGCTTAGTCTTTCCCTAGGAGCTGTATCCATTTCTATCATACCCAACCCAGGCCAGATCAACACAACTTCTGCCTCCTGTCCCTAGCCCAGACACCTCTGTGGGGGGCAGGCTGCCAGGATCCAGCCACGGGATGATCCCTTCACCTCCTTGCCCCTCAAGGGCCATCTCCCCTTCACTGCTCCCAACCCTCAGCTTCAACAGAGACGACCCCACGGGCAACAGGCTGCAAACCAGCAAGCCACAGTAGTCAGTTTGATTGGAAAGCAGTTGCCAGGTTCCAGAAATGGCAGGATTCCCATTTGTTTGGAAGAGGAGGGTGTGTTTACACTGCGGATGCGGCCTGAGCGAGAGGTTGTCGTGCTGACTGCTCAGAACACAGTTGGGGGAGTTTGATTTCAGCTTACTAAGGGGTCTGTGCCATCTGGAGACTCCCATAGCCTCTTGTCCACTCTGGGAGCTTTCAAGGCATCCCAGAAAGGCTCACGTTGTCAACTACATTTGCTGGTGGCTGCCCAACTCCTGCCAGGCTCTGCCTTTCTGTCAAAAAAACCCAACATCTGTGGGTACTGGTGCCATAAAGCTGCCCCCAAAACCCCCTGTGTGTTCCAATCAATACAGTGACAACACAGAGTGACCCTATTCTGAGCAAAACAGCACTGGAAAATGATGCCAGCCTCTGCAAAACTATGTGGGATGTCTTACACCATGAATTAATATCCACCAGAGACTTAGCTGAGATCATCAAACTCATTTCACATAAGACAACAAATTAAATCACCCCAGGGACCAAGTACATGAAAAGCCAGCGTGCTATCAAACGAGCTGGGTCCCTATAAGGTAGATTTCTTTAAAGGAAATATTAACTATACTTTTCAGAACACACTGCTCCCCATTGTTTATATGCACCACATAACGAAATGCTACTTCTGTTTTCACCAGATGGTAGCACATATAATTTTCAGGCCTTCGGTTCATATCATAATACAAACAATTGGTATGGCAAATATTACTGGTCTATAAACACTTCCACTGTTCCCCAGCTCTTGCACAAAAACAATAACATTTCCCCACTTCACTGTTGTAGCACAACCCAGGATCGTTCCAGATACGTCAAAAGAGATGCATATTTGGTCACTTTTTGCTGCCCGACACAAATTAAATGATCAAACCTCAGACTGTTTGGCTGCTTCCTTTTTTTTTTTTTTTTAAATAATCAAATATTAACAAAACTCTGCGAATATCAAAACGCTTCAATGGTACAATGCAAGATGTATCCTTAATACATTTTAACAATAACCCATGCTGTGTTCCTACACTGGAATAACATCATCCATATGAATCCCAGGAATTTAGTATATCTGACAGTTTCTCTCAACCACCCATAACATTCTTTCCTGTCTCATTGTAGCTGGCAAAAGAGAATTCTATAATTGAGTGGTACAGAACATGTGCCCTCCCTGCTAGAAGATGACAGATGGATTATAAAAACTTCAAAGCAGAGCATTTGGAGCACCAGGGGAGAGATAGTGGGTATTTGAACTCTCAGTCTTTACCCAGGAGACAATGGCACTCTGACATGGTGCATATATCAAGGAATGGTGTAACTAGATAGACATAATCTTTCTTTTCAGTAAGTATTTAACATTCTGTTAGGAACAAGTTTCAGCCTAGCTAAAGTGCAACTCATCTTAATACTAATCATCGTAGCCTGAAAGGCTACATGCTCCTTTTTTCAATTTTTGGTTCAACTGCCCCTTCATAAAACTGCCTTGGAAAAAGGACAGCAGCATAGATGCCTGGGTTGTGGAAAGGCAGGTTTTAATTGGAAAATTCAGCTTTTCCTGGCATTTGGTATTTGCATCCACAGGGGTGACTGTGTTTTGCTCGCTGGAACGCTGATTTGCATCCCCTGCATTTCCAGCACCTCTCTGCACCAGAGTTTCCCTGCCACATGTTGCTGATTGTTCACCCAACAGTTCCTAAAGTTACCTTGAATTATTAACATCCCTAAAGAAAAAAACCAAACCAAAGGAACAAACCAAACCCTGAGAATTCCAGGGGCACAGATCCTTTCAAGGAATTGATCTTTTTGCTGCTGCTGCTGTACCACAATGATGGCTGAGTGTCTGATGCCATCTTAATTAAGATAAATTATAATCATAATAAAAAGAATTCCAAATTAATTCAGAAGAATTCATCCTTTAAACGCTTGCTAGCAACGTAAAGCCAGAGAAGCCCCTTCACAACAGAGGTGTGTTCAAAATTTCTCCAAGTTCACAATAATTGAATCAGCATAGAGATTTTCTAAATCATTACCTTCCCACACGAACGCAGGGGTTTGGTGTGTCCTGAAATTGGTCATCAGGTTCTTTTTTCCTGCCACTGTTACAGCCAGTGCCCCTGGTTTATTAAGAAATTACTTGCTCAAATTGTTTATCAAAACACCGACGACTTCCTGTAAGGTCAGAAGTAAAAAAAGGAGTTTCAAGAGCTCATTTGTCTATATCACAAAAATCAGACACACAGCTGATTTGCCACAGTCTGCAGCCTCTGCTCAGGCAGGGCCCAGGACTAGAATAGCAAGGGTATTATTGCAGGTCAGAATTGAGGGGTACTGGCAGAACTGCGTGTGGGAAAGCTTGCATAACAGCCACACTGTGCCAAGCTTTAGCCTTTGTTATTAGTCCCTTTAATGAACGCCATATTCACACACACACAGGGAAAAAAAAAAAAAGCAAAAAAAAAGCTGCATATTTTAAGTAGAGTGAATTCAAAACTAAACAATTGGAAGATTCAATGCTACAAGAAAGCCACACAGTAACTATTGCCATTCTCCTCCAAACGCATCCAATCGAGCGACGTGCCGGCGATTTTCAATATTTGATCCTTTTCTTAGACAATTCCAACCTTAAAAAAAATAAATAAATAAAATAAAAGGCGAGCAAGCGCTCTCTGGAAGATGATGAGGCTGTAGTTTGTAAGTAGCAAGTAAAAACAATAGCAGCGAGATAAGAGAGGGGAAAACAGGAGGCAGGAACTTTGCAGCTGCGTCAATACAAAAGGCCACAGCCCCAGCAGTGGCAGGGGCTCTCCCCAACCCGCTGCTGCCTCCTGGGTGCCTCTCACTAACAGCTCCGTGGTACTGCTAACTTGCCTCCTCGCCCATATTCTGCCCTGCACAAAACGTTCATCCCAGTTACGCCAGAGGGGAGGAGGTGGAGAGCTGGGATGCTTTGAAGGAGACCTGTTCCGAGCAACCCTTTTTTTTTTTAAGGCTTTTTTTTAAGTGCATTTGCATCCTTTCTCTTTTTTTTTCCTCAGTGACCTTCTGCCATACTGGAATGTAAACACCACAGGAATAGACAGAATCTCGAATTAAGGATTTGGATGCCTTTCTTTAGAAGTAATCTTCAAAGAAGGTGCATCCCAAACATCCCAGAGGCTCAAGAAGCCGGGAAGCTGCTGCGTGTAACGTGCTCAGGTCGCACCCCAGACCTCCCTGTCCCCTTCTTCCCAGGGCATGCAAACAAAAGGGGTTTGTACCTCGGCCTGTTTGCCAAGCAGGGGTATCAGGGATAGGAATATTCCTTTAATGGAAGCAAGCCATTCTTTCACAATGCCACTGGTGTACTTATACACACTGCGTTGTTGGATACCAAGTTAGCTCAGCAGGACTCTAGCTGGCTTTCTGTTAGGAGGCATCCACCATCAGCCCTCCACGCTGGTGGAGAGGAAAGCCATGGCTTATTTACAGATGCTATTGTGCAGACTTTAATAATAGGAAATACACAGAAGACAAGACTATTGTGGATGGGGGAAAAAAAAAAATAAATAAAATCAAATCATCTTTGGTTTAATGAACTGTCAACTCATCCATCATCATGTTACCCAACCTCAAACCCGCCAGATCTGGACAAGCTCTCTGATGATATAAAGCAGGCAAGAGGTTTTGTTCACATGCAACAAAATGGAAGAGATTGCTGCCATTAAAAATCTACTAGCCCATGCTAGCACTAACTGCCACACATTTGTTAGATAATAGCTTGATTTTTTTTCCCTATGAGAATAGCCTTCTGCAAGAAAGAGACATTTAATCAGAGTGATACATGACATCCAAAAACTGAAACCAAAAATTATGGCATGAGCTAAAAGCAAGTTGTCTTCCTGAAGGCAGAACACTGAAACATCTTTAAGATTAATTCTGCGAGAGAATTCTGAAAGTCAAATGCTAAAAGATATTGAAAATACATTAATTATACACAACTCAGGATCTAGGAGAGGTTAAACCCCAACTTGGCAGAAAATGGAATCCTTTTATTTGATACAAACTTTGTACACACTGATGTTGTGTCCTGCATTCCTAATCTCCCTGGGCCTACCAATGGAGCAGAAGGGCTGCAAGACAAAGGAACTGGAGATTTAGCAGCTCCAGAGCCATCCTGCAGAGAAAGGGCATCGGACAGGGGCTGTGCACAGCAGCTTCTCACAACTGTTTGTGGTGCAGCTCAAACCTCAGACCTACCTGGGCCAATTGTCCATCTTGTTCCATTAAACACTCACAGCAACTGTCCCAGCTTCAGTGGGATTCCAGGGAAGACTCTGCACTCCTGAGCCCGATGACTCTCTGAGGAACAACTGTCACTCACGTGCATTCATCTTCCCTAACCACCCTCTGAGGATCACAATGCCCTGCCTTCCACAGGGCCTGTTTTCTAGTTTCAGAGATGGATTTTAATTCCTTTATATTCATTTTGTGCTTGTGCGTGCCTATATCTGCATTTTAACCCTGGAGACTTCTGCTTCTCAACTTTCCTACTTTAACCGTTTCTATCAGAACTCTCCCAATTTGGGGAGGCTGCTTTTGAGGCACCCACATTTTGATTCCTGAAAAGGCCAAGCACTCACTTTTCATTATAAAGTGCAACAATAGCTATGCTCGGGAAATCAAATCCTGTGTCTGAGGATTATTTTTCCAAGGATCAGACAAGCAAATAAATGTTGTCTTTTGCAAATGCAATGCAAAATCTCTGTATTGGACACGCATTCAATTTCATTCTACACATAGATACTGAAATGAAGATGAATCTCAGACATCTGCTAAAGAGTTGGTTGGTCTGTTTGATAACACGATGCTCTCCAAAAGGTCACCAATTTGTCTAACTGGAGAAACAACCACTAAAGCTGCTAAAGCAGCAGCTTCCCAGAGCAGTAAATTCTGAGGAAGTCCTCTTGTCTCCAAGGACCGAGATAATTCCAGAACAGAGCTGTGAGTTCTGTTCTGGTTCAACGTATGGGAAATTCCTTAAGGTAACAATTTTTCCTTTTCTCAGAATACTAAAGGTCACAGTCTGACACTTTTAATTACAGCAGAGTCATAACTTGGATTTCTCAGATTGAGGCTGGACCCAACAACCCCCGTGCCAGGCAAACACTGCTGCTCTGCTTCCCTATCTGCCCAAAACAAATTCCTGCCATCTTCCCAGCCTTTGCCACTGTTCCAGCCACAGACTCCACAGTTTCCCACTCCCTTCAGCTCTCAACCTTGATCCTTATGTGGGGATGAAGTCAGCTCTCTGGAGCACTACCAAAGACCCAGAAGGCAGCAGGAGCTGCAGCCATCAGCTAGCTTTAAATCAGCCAGTCAATCAGCTCTTTCAACCATCAAGTGATGCAAGCACAGTTCTTGGACCAAAATCCTTGGTTCCCACTGTGTCACACCAGCTGATTTAAGAATTTGGTTGCCAGGCTTTTCCTTTAGGTAACAACAAAGACAAAACCGGAAAAAAAACCAAACCAAATATGAGCACTCACCTAAATATACTTTGCCTATTGTGCAATGACCTGTCCCTGCTAGCAACTGATGGTGATGTTGTGGATGCTACACAAGCCTTGCAACTTCAGTTCTCCACCAACAGCCTCACTCTTTAAGATCTTAAACTACAAGCCCAGATGTCCTAGTTGAGGAAAAAAAAAGGATACCCTGAAAGAGGATGTGGGGATAAACAAGATAAAGAGAGAGCACTCAGAACACCTCTCACTTCCACAGCAATTTTGAAAACCTCACCTCTTCTTTTCACCAGTTTTTCTGAATAACTTTTAGCAGCTAAAATTCAAACAAGCATTAACCAGAGCAAAATGACACATTCTAGGAAATGCAGTGAATGGAACTGAATGAGGTGACTCACTTTGAGGGGGAAATATGAATGATTCCTGGGGAACAGTCTTACAAAGAACAGAGGAGTTTCACCCAGAACATCATACACCTTTCATTCTGATTTCCCTTAAACAACAGCCCTCTGCTTTCATTTCTTTGAACTACTTCTGCACCACAAAATGGTTTTAAAGGGGCAAACAAGGTCTCACCTTGAGATCTAGACGTACAGAAGCTTAACCCCACTGTGCACTGGCTCACACGATACAACTGTAAGAGCTAGAGCTCAAGCACTTCATCTTTTTATTCAAGTTCTAGACACTAAAGATTTCTCTGCTGGAGGGTGCTCGTTCTCTTTCCCATGTCAACCAAGGTAACAATTCATAAATAGAAGGTGATGTAACTAGAGCATGTTGTGCTCCACTGGTCCTGGCAGGTAGTATTGACTCTAACCTATCCCCATCTCCTAGCACGAGGAATATTGCAAGTGAGCAGCTTTGCCAACAGGCCAGAGACTTTAAAGAACAAAACACAGCAACTCAAGCAAAGAAAGGCTCAAAATTCACAAGTGGAGAGAAAAAAAAAAAAATAAAAAAAATCATGCTTAACAGTTCCTATCTGACTGCTTAATATGCTTTTCTACACGGTTTCATTTTCCCAGCAGCTGTCTCTGTCTGGGAGCTTTCAGACCCATGCAGACAAGAGTGCAACTCTCTTTACCTGCAGCAGCTGCTTCAACGTGCAACCACTTTATGAATCAAATAGTTGCAAATGTGGAATCACAGTCCTAAAAGGCAAAGAAAGCCCAAGACCACTCCATGGCATCTGGAGACACCAGGAAGTGTCACTCCTGTCTGAATATGTATTTTCTTATACCAGATCAGAAAAAACAAACCAACAAAACTATTAGAGCAGCTCAAATCTGACCTTTCAACTCACCAGGACAGTCCTGCATCAAATCATCCACATGGGAAACCTCAAGCACATCCCTCTAGAAACACAACCCCATGGAAAGTTGTTTTCCATGGCTGATCTACAGAGTAAAGCTTTCTCTGCAGGCCTAGGCCTGCTTGCTGCCAGCTTTTCCACAATTCTATTTAACCAGAGACCAGGAGTACCTTCATTTTCCACAATTCTATTTAACCAGAGACCAGGCAAAGTGTCCAACACAGAATCTCTTTGCACATCTCTGGGGGACAATACCAAAAAAAAAAACTGTGGCATCAGTTTTGAGAGCTACAACCTGCCCAAAGGGTCAAGAAAAACTCCTCTGGGTAGGGAACTGGCTGAGCCATCCTGTTCAAACACAAGCCTATGGCTGGACTTGAGGATCTCAAAGGTCTATTCCAGCCTCAACAATAATCCTGTAACTGTGTAATTCTGAGAGTAAGTGGGGTGAGGAATCTGTGCTTTGGCCCTGTCAGAGTGGGTAGGCCAAAATAAGGCAGATGAGTATCAAGACAGAAAAATGTTAAGGCTGAACATCTCAGGAAAGCAAATCTCAACAGCCAACTAGAGCAACACTGACTTTGGAAATGGCCTGTAAGGGCAGAAAAGAGATCTTGGGATTGACACTCCTCTGAAATCATCACTAACAGACAAAAAAAAGTCAATAGTCCCAGTCATGATTTAGAAGGGTATTGAGAACCAGCCAGAGAGCAGCCTCCTGCACCCATATCTAGAATACTATGTGCCACCTTGGTCTTATGTTTCCATAATACATATCATTAATATTCCAAATAGCCCACCCCAACAGCAGCAATAGGTGCTCAGCACCTGTAAAAATCACCTTCCAATGAATTCCCCAAGGTCATGTTGGAAGTTGGGAGAGGGCTCAGCAATGAAACTCTGTCCAGTGCTTGATCAACAAATTTCATTTTCAGGTGTCATCCGTTTTTTTTTTTGCCTGATATTATGGTCATTCAAGCTCATATTTCACAGATGGACACCTTTTGCTCCAGGCATACACTACTTGATCTATTTTTGAAATCAAGCACAAGATCCTCAGGTATGAGCAGTCCCCACACTAGCAGTGCAGGATAATGGGATGCAGAGGTCACTTCTGAGCTATTCACGGCTTACTGGAAACTACTTCTGTAGCTGCATGCACCCAAAATGCAACTGGGGTTTAAAGGGCACCTTTGCCATTCCCAATTCCCCAGCAACAGCTCTTTCACCTCTGTGGAAAAAAAAAAAAATAAGGCAGTAATAATAATAATTAAAACAGAAATAAGTTAAAGAAATTTTAAAAAAATTAGAGAGAAAAGTGGTACAAAAACCTCGAGATCAATGCTGAAACCTTTGGGTTCAGATGTTTTCAAGCCAGATGGTACCAGCATTTGGCAGCAATGAGACCTTCTAGCAGACAAAATTTGTCCCCAGATCTAGATTATTTATCTAAAAGGGCACTCTGGCAGATAAAAACAATTCGATGCTAGGTTTTTACAGATGATCTAAAACTTCCTGGCTTGCCCCCTACAGAAATACCCAGAGTACAGACCTTGTCCTCATCTCCTAAGGTGAAATTGAAGTGGTATAAAAGTGGCAAAAAAAACCCTGCTAAAGCCTTTACCAAAACACCTGCTCCAGAGACTCATCTAGGCAAGAGAATTACAGTTTTTTGGCCTGAAGATGCATGACAAAAGTGAACTGCAAAACAGGCTGGAAGACAGGTAGAAAGAATTGCCATTTTTACACAGCATTTTGCAGTATGCACTTCTGGATATTCACAATATTTCAGTGTCCCAGGGAACATGGTAAAGTTTCAGTGAACAGAACTGGGTTATTCATCTCCTGGGTAGGAACCCGAGTTTCTCCAAGCAAAGTTATTGCACCAGGAGGGAAAAGTCAACATGTAAAACATCTCCTTCCTCTGAGCATCCACAAGGAAGGCCAGCACAGTACCAGCAGCAGAACAAGCCCCTTTGGAAGGGGTGTGCAGAGCTGACATTCAATTCTGCCTTTCCCTGGTTCCCAGGGATCCAGGATTCACATTTCAAACAGGACTGGAAACAAAAACAGTCCCCGACAGGCTCCTTCTGAGCAACCAGCAAAACCAGCATCCAGCAGAGTGTTGACAGGAGTGATGTCAGCAACTGGTCCTTTCACCCTGGCAGACACATGGAGAGACCTGGGTGTCCAAAGGGGAGGTTTGCCAAGGGAGAAATGTGAAATGGGGTTGGCTCAGTCACACACAGCATACTTGGGGTCACAATCATTCCCAGCAAGAGATTGTCCTTAATACTCGTCTGTCAGCTCATGCTGACACACTCTGGAGTTATCTTTTCATTGATTTGAAATGTTAACAGCGTCACAAGTTAATTCACAGGTCTTCAGAAGAGACCAACAAGTGACTAAACTGCTGCAACATCTTAATGAACCTACTTTGCCACAAACCATAAGGATACTCAGAACTGATTTTTACTCCTCTGAGGCTGCACATGGTGTATGATCTGCTCTACACCCCTTCCTTCCACTGGAGAGGCAATTTCCCTTTCTATAAGCATCTTCTTGTATCTTTGAAGCTTATTTTCTATTCCTACAAGCTTTTTTCTTTTCAGGTAATGGTGGTTGGTTCATGGCAATCTGCTCTGAAGCCAATTCCACGCTAACTATTGATGTGCAGCTTAATTAGGGACTAGTAAAGGAAAAAAAAACAACAAACAAGAAAACCCTAAGGATGGGGAGACTGGATTAACAAAACCAAAGGGTGATGCTTCAGAATGCAGACCCCAAAAAGCAGTTGTGAAATCCTACATGTTTTCATGGGGAAGTAGTTGTGTGCTTTTGAAATCATTTTGTAGCTATGGCTTCAAGTCATGAAAATATATGCAATCTCATAAAAGCTCTGATATTAGCATGCCTCTTCAAGTGCAAGTGAGTTGTCAATAAAACAATTAAGACAACATCAATAATACACACTGCATGTTATTATCTGCTATTTGAAATCTCAGCCTATCCAAAGATCTCTGGAAACAAAGGGGGACATCTGACATGGGCAAAAAGGCTCTCCCCCCTCAAGTGAAAGATGCAATTCTGACCATACACAACCACTACCTGTAAGAGAGAAAAAAATATATTAATTGCTTTTAAATACAGTATAAATAGCTCCTGGTAATGTAAAACCTTGCTCTAGAGAAGAAAGGGCTACAATAGAAAATTAGCAATCCTGGGTTTAAATCAATCACTTGTAGCACGTGATCCAGGTCAATAAAAGTACTGAATAAGTGCTATCATTGACCTTAATCAGCCAACAATTGGCACACAGGGATTGGGAATTCTAGGGAGGAATTTTTAGCCCACTTTAGGGGTTGGGGGCATCACAGAGCAGCCACCTCCTGTCCAAACTGCACAACGTTTTCCCCAGGACAGACTGGAGTTAAACGAGCAAACTTCCAGCAGACTTCTTCAGATACAAAACTGAAGAATACCCTGAATTTGTGACTGTTTTTTCCCTCCCCATCACACAGAAACTGTAGCTAAACATGCCATGGAAATAGTTGGCAGTGATTTTCCTGCGTGGAAATCACCTCTCTGGAAGGGAGGGTGATGAAAATCGTGCTGCACAATGATTAATTTCAGCTTTAATCCTGATGTCCCATTTCATCCCAAGTTGCCATTAAGCTCAAAAAGGAGCCACCTAACTGGGACCTAACGTTTTTATTTATCCACCTCATAAGCTGAATGGGATTTCAGATTGAACAGAATAGATTTCCCTGTAACTAATGGCCCAGATATATTCATACAATGTCCTTTTATTGATTTTACTTTCTTCTACCTATTGTTTGTATTTTCCTTTGAAAACCACGTAGCTGTAGTTAGGCTGTAGATGTCCTTTACAATTATTATCTCACTCCCTGTTTCTTCACTAAAATACATGGCTTGCTCCAGTGCTTTCTAATGAAAGCCTCCCCACTAGCCTAACTGGAGTCTAAATTGTCAGAACACACCGTACATTTGGGGAGAAACACCAGAAAATTAGACCTCTTTGGAATTGGTTTGTTTGGTTTTGAAAGATGTGTCTTTAAAAATTTAATAAGAGAACGAAATGGCTAAAGGACAGCCTTCATTTCAGACACTTCCTAAACAAAAGCCTATTTATGTAACTGATCACATAACAAATTTCTAGGCACTTTACAGAATAAAAAGCCTTTTGCACTGCAGAATTCAACTGCTTTCAAGTTTCAGAAAAGAAATAGTCAAAGGGATATGGCAATAAAAATATATTATTTTTAACCTGCACTGTTTTGAAATGTTATCTTTAAAATAAACAACTTATCCCAGGATGAGCCTGTGAACAACTTCAAGTGCACTGGCACACTTTAGCCATTTTGATTTTTCTTCCTTGATTTCCAGCATTTTGCTCCCGAGTTACCATTATGCAAACTACAATTTTTGTTTTGGATGACTATCTGGAATGTTTGCAATTATTTAATACCATTTCCTTAACTATTTTGAAACCAAACGACGTGTTGAATTCAAGGAGGTTCAACACTCCAGTTGCCTTCATATGCTCATTTTTCAGCCTGCTGCTCTGGCAGCTGGGGAGAGCACATTTTCCCCCGTGCTCCACCAGGTTGTACTGATGAAATGTGGGAGGTTTAGAATCTTTTCAAAAGGACAACTTTCTTTCATGGAGTCAACATTCAATTTACTCCTCATTCCAGTAGCAACCAAACGAACACAGGCAGAGGTTAAAAATAACAATGTCAAGCCAGGTTGTTATCTCTAAACCATATACTCAACTTAAGCTACAGTTTATGAATACAAGGCAGTGACTCAGCTCTGAGATGGAAAAGCATTTTCAAATCACCAAAGAAGCCTGCACACAGGAGCAGCCTTCTGAGGCACTCACATTGATGCACTTGTGCCAGAGCAGAGCCCATCTGAAGTTTTGCAGCTATTCACCACAACTGAGCCTAAAGGCACAGGAAAGGGGTGAGGGTTTCTAAAGTAGGAAGCACCCAGACATAAGTATCTTTGACAAGAGGAAAGCTTCCAGTAGAATCTCAACCAGGTGCAGCCACTTTCATTAGCCAAGCCCCAGATTGCTCCCATGCTGGCTATCAAGTCCTAGGAAAATATTCATTATCTGCATGCACCACAGCAGTGTTCATCCACACTCTCTGCCACTGCTGGACATCACTCTCTATAAAATACTATATAGAATTCTATAGAATTCACTATAGAATTACTAAAATTCTCTGACAATTTGCACATGTTAATACCCAAAAATATTTTGTAGATTTTATTCTTTTTTTTTTAATTATTATTATTTGCCCGTGCTGTTTGGTTTCCTGTTAAAAGGCAAATATTTCTTTTAGTCCTACTGATGTGTGCTGGAGAGGAGCTGGCTTAGGACTTGTATTTCTTCCTTTTGGCTTCTACTCAAAGCTGCTACTTCTCGTTGTACAACCAGTACCAGTCAAAGCAACCCCGGATCCACTGCTTAGCTTCAAAACCCAGTTGCCAACTGGAACCTATTGCATGTTTCCAACTGAAACTCTTAGGACAGCTTTGGAAGCTCAGACTCAACTCCTCAGGGGTTTGGGTTTGTTGAAATAAAAGAGAAACTCAGATATGGCAAAGCCAGAACTGGTAACAGGGCTTCCCAGGAGAATGGTGGAGGCATTTTCAGAGGCATTTTTCTGCTACAAAGAAAGTGCCAGGTTGTGCTGCTGAAATAAGGATGCGAGTCCACCACCCTTATGCTGTTGGAGTAGGGTTTATTCAGAATATGATAGGAACAACTGATTCCATGCCCACAAGGAGCACTAACGCAGCACACGGGCTCCAGCTGAAGCAAAGCTGCTGATTTTCCAGCTCCTTTTTGCAGATGAAATCTTGGTTCCAAGTGAACTCAACAGTGCAAGTCCCCATGACTGAACAGAACCAAGATTTCTCGTTAGACTACCAAGCCAAGAGGGAAAAGAGAGGCAAGAATTTCACTTAATCACTCCTCATGCACTTCAATAAAGCGACGGTCTAGTTCCCTCTGCTGTGATCAGGGTTCATCCAAGGACAGGTAGCAGATTCCTCTCTGCTTCATTTCCAACATCTTAGGCACATCCTTCTTGGCTTTTCTTTCAGGGGGAGAGTGCAAAGCCTGTGACGTGGGGGCTCCCTCACTCTGGGTGGGTGTCACAGGGGAGGAAAGCAGCCTGCAAGACTCCTGCAAGTGACGTGTCCCAGCCAACGGGGAGTGTGTCAGCTCCCTGACAGGCACACAACCTCCTCCTCTCAGGGTGTCAACCAGACTGGGGAGGGAGGAGAGCAGACCAGGCATTCCATGGGGCTGTGGGTTAAAAAAGTCTTAGCACAACAATGTCAAATGTCACTCATGTTTCCCCCCGTGACTGGGGCCACGGTACAGTGCAGAAAAACCCACCCTGCTACTTAAACTATGGAACTGCTGAGCAGTGCCCTCCATTAAATGTAATTGCATTATCTGACAAATAATCAATGCTCAGATGACACTCAAGAGTCCTAACTGCTAATCCTGCCCTAAAACTATCTGCTGTTTGCCTTCTTTCTCAAGTTTTATGCTGTGCCTGGGCTTCAGTATCAGCCCCAAAGGAGAAGCAGAAGTACAAAGAAATTTGGAAATTTAGGTTGGATATCAGGAAAAAATTCTTTACAGGGAGGGTGGTTAGGCACTGGAATGGGCTGCCCAGGGAGCTGGTTGAGTCCCCATCCCTGAAGTGTTTAAAAACCATGTGGATGTGGTACTGAGGGACATAGTTTAGGGACCCTGGCAGTATAGGGTTAACAGTTGGACTTGATCTTAAAGGTCTCTTCCAACCAAATGATTCTATGAAAGCAGGTCCTGGTGTCCAGCACAAATCTAATAGTGACATTGGAGAGATGAAGAACATAGGCTGGGTTTGGACAAAAGAGGTGAGCAGAATGACAAGTCACCTTGCTTACACCACTACTGAGGATAATTAGCATGTTAATTTGTCAGCCTGTGAGGCTTAATTCTTCAATATTTAGTATAGACCTCTTATTTTACCAGGAGCTCCAACGAGAAGGGAAAGTGCAGTGACTTTGATAGCAAGGTCTGCAGAGAAAATTAAAACAGCAAATATTAGTTCAGAACAACCTGTGAGAGTGTAAAAGCTACTTTCTGTAGCTTGGATCCGAGTGCACAGAGGACAGTGCTCTCCTCAAATACAATAAAACACTCTTCTCCCATCCTTCCTCTTCCTCACTTAGGCCTCCAAGTTGGACCTTCTGTGGTCCACATGCTCTGTGCCACCCCAAACATGGCAGTGAGCACTCCAGCTCCAGCAGAAGCCCTGGGCACTCACTACTTGTGTCTCCTGGTTGGAAAAATCCCCCAGCAGCACCTCTGTGTGGTGGTATCAAACACTTAGAGAACCCCTCTGCCTTCCTAAAAGCCCAGGCAGGCTGCTTCAGAGCACAACCTGCTTCACATACCCAGCTTGGTATCTTCAGAGCTGGAGTGGTTATGGGCAGTGGGGATGAAGAAGAGCTTTCATTCTCTTGACAAAGCAGCAAGGTTCTGTGATGCCAGCTTCACATTTGCATGAATGTTTTATTTGCTATTTCATACATCTTTTTCTAAATGTAGTTCTAGACCACAGCTATTCTAAAGTATGAAAAGCAAATCTTCATTTGAACCATCAAAAGACCTATTATATTCCAGCCAATTAAAAAAATCAAATAAAATACCCAAACCAGTTCTCAGCCCATAAACTCTTCACAGCTGAAGGAACACAGAGTCCTCCTCCAGAACACTACAGAACCCCTAAAGCTACAGCAGCTTTTGGTACCACACAGCCTTCCTCAGAAAACTTAAACATGGAAACCACAGACAGCATCCAACATAATAAAGATGAGGCTATTTTAAGGGTTACTTATATCCATTTCCCAAAGATAAATGTGGTTGGGGTGTTTTTTTTTTCCATATAGGTACCTTCATCTCATGGAAACAGAAAAGATAGACAAGCATCCTATAAAATACATGAGTAGCCATTATTTCCAATCTCCTTGTGCACTTGCTCAGAGAAAGATGGGGCACCTGTGCCCTGCCAATAGGTGTTTCAGTGTGGGCTTCAATCAGAGAGCAGCAAGCCCTAATAGAATAATAGGTACCTGGGTTACCTAATCGAAGGGTTTAAGTGTTGGCAATACTGTTGATAATAAACTTAATAAGTTAGAAGAGCCTTCTTCACCTAGATGTCCAGCAATGATTGGACTAAATAAGGGCTGCAGATTGTTTAGAATTAATGTTGTTCACATTTAAATACAAATTATCTTAGTAGGGTTTTGCATATTGATTGTGCACTGCTGTTAAGTCCTCTTATTTGTATAGAAATAAATGATCTCTGCTCAACATATAAAAGCTGTCCTGGTACTAAATCATGATCTCAACAGGTGGCAAATCCTAAATGGAAGTAACTGGAGGAGGACTCAATTCTGCACTCTGCCAGTCAGGAGGCTGGGAAACACCTAGGGTCCAGGAGGTGGCACAAATGGCTCCCAAGCCCAGCAGGACATTCAGGTTTTCAACTTCCATTTCACACCCATGGTGCTTTCTGAACACACCTGCACAAAACCACACACATCTAGTAAGGATGGGAAGAGATCAAGAGGCTCCCCTCACCACACTCCTTTGTATTTTAACCCCATTTAGCTTCTCCTTTAACTTCTCTTTGGTTTGCTCTAGTGTGTCCAGCTCAGAAAGGTGGAGAGATGATTGGCACATTACCAAAAAAAAAAATAATTAAAAAATGGGGTATTCAGGAGTATTTTCACTAATAAACTGTAAAGCTGCACCATGATTTTTTTACAAACATTTGCTCCAGAATAAATCTGAAACCAAGAATAAAAGTACAATTAGTAGAAGATGTATGACGTGTCATAACAACAAGCAACAATAAAAACTATCTGAGGACTTATTTGTAAACCTGTATTTTTAAAGGTGCAACAGAAAAAAAAAAAAAAGAGGGTTTTTCACTCTGATAGGTAGTATTTTATTTGGCTGAAATATATGAAACACTTCTTCAAAAGCCCAATCTCCTAACAGAAAAACCTCATCAAAGCAAATCATAGCCAGAAAAATAGTCCCCGATTCAAACCACTGATATCTGCTGAAAAATACACATGAACAAATGTCATGCAGTTGAAGAATATGGACTAGCCAGACTGTTTTCAGAGGCATCAAATCTACTTTATATGTTCATAGCAGCTACAGAGCAGAGCAACAAAAACTGTGTTATGTTACAGACTCTACATGTGTAAACAGTTTCCAAACCCAGCTGGTTTTATTAAAAATGTAAATCATAAATTGCAGAAACTTTCCCAATGTCAGAGAAAAAGGCTGTGTGATAATTCATTTCTTTCCACAGCAGAAGTTCTCATCCGAAGACAAGTTCTGCCTAAGCTAAGGGTGGATGGGAATTCATGGCCAATGTGCTCCTTGGAAAGTAAAAGGTTAATAATGTAAAGTTGGGATCATGGAGTTGGGATCAAAGGATTCAACTCTGCCAAAGGCACCCAAGGGTCCCCATCCTGCAACTGGTGGCTGATGAGGGACACTGAATGAAGGCAGCAAGTCTCCAGAACAGCCCTTTGCCACTTACACTGCAAAGCAAAATAAATTCAGATCCAAAATAAATTCAAATCAACACTCAACCAGCTTTCTAAAAGGAATTTTGGAGTTTTCATGTCAGTATTCTAGGATTTTACCAGGGTTAGCATACCAAGGATAGGATTTTATTATTATGTTTTCAATGTATAATTTCTGTGGGTGCCAGTCAGTAGTAAAGATAATAAATATAAAATATAAAAATAAAGGGTTGCAGGCACATTCCCAAATCCACCTCAGGTGCAGGATGAAATCTCCCAGCATTTCAGATCAGAAATCTACTTGGACCAATTCTAAGTCATTAAGACAGTTTAACCCAACTACAGTGGGGTGGGTTAAACACCCAGGTTAAGGGTTCTCACCTCAAACCTTTGAGTCTCAACTACAAGGTTTTCATGATTCCCATGGACTTTAAGACAGCTGCTAAACCCAAACTAATATTTTTTGTACTACATGACAGAGGGTAGCAACAGCACCTTATCTATAACTGCAATTATATATCAAAAATATGGTTATCGTTTAAAAATCAAATTATAGCAACACCACTGACACAGTTAAGGTCTCGTAAAAATCAAAGTTGCACAAAAAATTGAAGACCAATAAAAATGTTTCCACGATTCTTTTTTTAATCCCATTGAAAACAATTTTTCGTTGTAAACATTTTTGCTAGCCAAGCACTGCAGCATTGTGCAACTGCATGACAGCCAAAGAGAAACTGATGAAAAGCTGACTAGATTGATTTCATTTTTCCAACCAGAGTGAAATACGTAAAAGGAAATAACAAAATGGTGAAGTTATTTTTATATATTAAAAAAAAAAATGTTCACATTTAATAAACTCACATGGAAACTGCACAGCCAATGGTAAGTGCTTTCAAAAAATATAGATTTATCTACAGATGCCTTCAGCTGTGCATGGAAAAGAAGGCACCAGCAGGTTCCTGCAGCACCTTTCCCCTTCCTCAGAAACACTCTGCTGGAGGAGTCAGAGCTGAGCCTGCCCAAACTCTCCATCACCCAGCCCCTCTTCCCCCTGTGACCTCCCAGGTTTCTGTGCAGAAGCCTGGCAGGGGGTTACTACTGGAACTCAGAGCTATATTTATTCCCTTGGCTCCCATCCATCACTGTTGCAAAGCAGCCAGAAGGGGAACCAACCAATACAGCATGGGATCTGCCAGAGTTGTGCTGCCAGAGAAGTTAAGAATGAAAGACAGAGGAGAAAGAAGCTGTCCAAATTATCAGGCCTATCTGTAAAGAAAGAATGGTTTCCTCCCTTCTACAGATTAACACACTTTTTTTTTTTCCCTTTCCTCTTTAACAAATCCTGACAGAGAAACCTGCCACTCCTGGGGGTTTTTAACATCATGAGTTTCTCTGAGGGAAGGAGCTCCAGCAGCACAGATTTCCTGCATCTCTGAGGCACTCCTTGGGATTTACACACTGTTTCTCTCCACCTCACAGCACTAGTAGGTAGTTAGTAGGTTACAGACAAGGTCCAACATGCTCGTAGCAGAAGGGGCTAACTCCTGAACCCACCCCCTACACATACACATTTGATGCTCAGGGGGGGATGCAGGATCTGTTGATGACTTCTGTTCAAACACAGTAGATTACACTGTGAAATAACAGCAGCAACAATCCATTTGGAGATGCAAATTCTTTGGATTATCAAGATGCAGCCCATCACCAGCTAACTCTTACAATCACCAGGCTGGGAACTTTCCAAGGAAGGTAGGGAGCAGAGCAAGGACCAGTTTCCCTCTCTCATAACTACTTAGAAGGTTTCAGAATCTCACTAACCTGACACCTTTTGCAGCTTTTAAAAAGAAGAGGCAGCAAGACAACACCAAAACCATGAGTGTTCTCACCATAGCATGCTCTGGAGCACAGGGTGCAGGGCTCCCCAGAAGAATCAAGCTGGACCCAGCCTCTCACATCACACTTGAGTGCCCAAACTGAGGCAGTCCTCTTCTAACCCACTGCATCATTAGATAATTATTTAAATTGGAATAGCCTGGAGCAGCAACTTAAAAAGACTCACCCCGAAAGAACCAAAGGGTGGTCATTAGGGCACTCACCTGGGATGTGAGAAACTTGATTTGAAGAAGCTGATTCCAATCAGATAGGAAAGGAAGGAGCTGACTCCAGGTCTCCAGTGACCCAGGTGCATTTCATAATGAAGGGCAGAGATGCAACTCTCATTCTGAGCACAAATTCAATTGTGGACCTCTGAAACCCTTCAAAGATGCAGCACGTTGATGCAAAATAATCTAAACTGGCATTTTTCAGCTGCAAGAAGAAAACTGCAGCTGGTTCTGGCCAGAAACTCCATTTTTATCTTCAGGAAGCACCTAGCATGCCAAAGCCACTACCAACACCAGCAAGAGACTGGGATTCTGATCCACAAGTGGCTGTGGGTTCCTGCTGCACATTTACCTACCAGCATGTCCATTTATTGCATGCACATGCATAGAGAATATTCAAGTACAAGAAAGATGCTTGAACATTTGTCCCTTAAAACAATCGAGAGTATTTTAAAGAAGAAGAATTTTCTTCTTTCAGAAAAAAATCCCATGGTAAAATTCAAAGAAGGGAGGCATCAGAGCAGAAGAGGGGTTTTTTTAGCTGGTATTATGGTACTAATAAAGATGCTGGGTTATCTTCTACTGGTTATTTTATTAGCCCTAAGAGGAATTAAGCTCCTATGGCAAAATCTCAATGAATCAATGAAGAAGAGATACATAAAAAAGTTAATAAATAGTCATTTTATTATACATTTCAGTTTTGGGTAGCCTAAAGCCTTTGCAGCTTTTGCAACTCCAAAGCTGGATTTCTTTTTGTGCTTGGAATAGTGAAAGAAGACAAAGTCTCATCAGGATCCATTCTGAGAACATCAGGCTTTGCACTGAGTTTACAACCAGTGGAGTTAGATGATGCCTTTACAGAGAAACCAGCAATCACATGAGACTCACCTGGTATGGAAAGGAATTTTTATCTCCTGACTCCAGTCCTAGCTCAAGTGAAATAAGAGGAGCTGAAGTGAATCCCAGAATTCACATCCAAATCAACCAAAATTCTGCTAACCTTTACACACTTTCCTCTGAGGAGAGACTCAGCATTTTCCTCAAAACCACAGGGCAGGTACCAACAAAACAAAGGTTCACTAAAAAGCTGTTTCTCACAAGAGTTTCACAACTAGTCCTGCTTTCCACTATCATCTCAACTCACAGCAGCCATCTCCAGAACTCATGAAATTGTGGATGCAAACCCTGGAGAAATGAATTCAAAAGCAAAAGCAATCAAGAGAGGTTGTCTTCATGTTTTGGGGGGTCTTGCTGCCTGACTCACTCCATTGACACTTCACTGTCACATCACCACCTCAGGTACAGCTGGGATCAAAACCAAACTGCTGCAGCACCCTGTGTTTTCATATTGCTCTGGAACCCTGCTTAGAAAAGAGCTGTGGATCTGTAGTGCCAACATGAGCACAGATGAAAAGAAAATAGATCCTTAGAGAGTGATGGAAAGCAAGGTTAGGGAAGGAACACCCAGCCCACCATGTCAGCTTTTGTTAATAGAAACCTGACTTGCCACCTCCTTGCTTTCCTCACCCTAGCTCTCACATTCTCCTTCTCAAGAAACAAACCTAGGCTTCCCTTGAACTCAATTTATTCCATATGTTGGTTATCCTTTGCATGAAGTAATGCTGACCAAGTTTCCTATTTACCCCTGTTTTTCTAAATTTCAGATTAAAGGGCCCTATCTGGCTCTGTATCTACCACTGATACTCCTGTGACAAGATTGCTGGCAAGTGTTTGCACAAACCTATAGAGACCAGCTTAGGAGAGTGAAATAAAACAATGTTAATGCAATATGCTGTTCTTTGGGAAAATAAATGGAAGGGCAGCCTGACACCCTAGCACAGTTCCATCCCGTGGGTGAGCAGCACTAATTCCCAGCCCAGCAGGGGCCAGGACTATGGAAGAAGCAATGCACACAGCCCTGATGTGACCAAGCAGACTCTGGGACTTGATAGCAACCCTTCTGTAGCATTGATGAGCTCACCAGGGCTGCCATCCTCCTCACCAAGAACCACACTGACTGTGGCAGAACATCCCGAAGGCCTCAGAAAGGAGGGAAAGTTTGTAACAGTGCTTATCACAGTTAAAAAAAAACAAACCAGAAACTAGAATGAAATTCACAGTAAGACTGAAAGAAGCTTATTATAAAAGAAAGACTCAGGACTGCCATTTATCCCTTTGCACCCTGGTATCCTAACCCATTTCAGCCTCCTCAGGACACCCCAACCCCAGCCAACCTCACCTCCACCCCTGTGCAGGCCATGGGAGTGAAAGTCAGCTCATAATCAGCTTTTTCTCCCCCTCTCTTGCTCCTCCTGTTCATAAAACTGAGACAGAGCCACATTTTCCCAAGTAGCCTTTCCCTGGCACTGCAGGTAGCCCACTTGGGATAAACCCTGCCTGATTTCCAAGGATTTCCACCTCCCAGCAAGTGCTGCTCCCTCTGGAAGTCCCCTGGACAGTTCAGAGCATCAGAAGCAAGCAGCTGGTTTGAAGAAGCTGGCTCTGTTGCTTGCCCCACACTATGGGAGTGCTGTCAAAGCCATCATCATGATTTTCACTCTGTTCATGCCCTGCCAGAGCTGCATTTTTTCATCCCATGACAAATACTTGTAAGGAAATTACCTCATTTTGCTTTTGGTCGTGTGAGTCTACACTCCTGCACTGCAACAATGGAGAACTGATCAGATACTGGGGCTGCTGTGGCTATTTTAGTTCTGTTTTCTTCGTCCATGTTTAAAAGACAGTCAGATTACAACAGAATTGTTTGTCTTTAATATAGTTCAACTTGACCTGATGAACCCATCTCTTTAGAAAACAATCTCACACGGAGCATTTAGATTAAGACTTCAAAATACTTTCAAGGCCCTGCCTTAGAATTTTTTAAAAAGCACAGACAACTACACTAATTATAATTACTCCTCTATAAATCTTTTGCTTTTTGGATGCATCTGGTTATCTAGTAGGATGCACCTGAAAATTAGAGCAAATTTAAATATAAGGGAAAGGTGCCAAATTCAGAATAGTGGCAGAATCTTCCCTCTGGGAGCATGTTTAGTCAGAGGATTGGTACAAGCAGGCAGAGGTAACCCAAATCCCTCCTTGCTGTTCTATTCCCAAGCCTCTTTCCTGATCTGGATCTCTGCTACCTCCCCAAAGATGCTTCAAAGCTCTCACTTGGCTTCACTGCTCGACCTGCCAATAGGAGGGGAAATGCCCCAGCAGTTTGCAAGACCCACTCCTTCTGACAGGCACTACTCAGTTCTAATTCAGCAATAAACACCCAGCAGATCACGACCATTTACATCTGTTTCTATCCAAGGTCAGATTCTGATCAGTGGCTTGGCCCTAAAAAGTTCATACTCTGGACTCAGCCACACAACTGGGAGCTGGAACAGCTCCTCTGCACAATAACCCACAGATCATCCCATTAAGCATCTCTGAATTATTTTACTTTTAAATATTTTCTTTCAGTAGCTCATCCTTTCCCCCCCCCCCCCTTCTGCGAACATCTGTGCCTGGAGTGTCTTCACTAGTCAAATTTGGATTTCCAGTTGTCAGAAATAAGTTTAATTCATGTTTCTATAAAAGAAAGAATGTGTTCTTTTTTTTTCTCATCTAAGTTCTTCTTCCTTAAATCCAGGCATACAAAATGCCTCCAAAAAAAATGGAGTAAAGACTAAGGAAAAAAAAAGCAAGGTGTGAACGAGAGGATAGAAAAAAAATGGCTTTTCAAGATCATACTGCTTTTAGCCTTTTGAAGAGCTGATACATCTATTCAGGTATCTGAGAGAAATTAAGAGATTAAAATTTAAATTTACTTACAAATCCCATTAAAACACCCTAAAACAGAAGACAGTGAAAAGCTTTAATTGTCCTCCTTCAAAACAGAAAAATAAATCTATTTATGGCTTTTCCATTTTTTATAAAGTTCATCTAAATAATGCACTTTTTTAATCCCTTTTTTTTTTTAAGTCAAGGCACTCTAAAAACACCTGTGCAATTCAAAGTCAACTTTAAGTAAAAAACCAACATCTGAAAAAATTACTTCTGATTTTCCTACACTTGATGAAACTTGTGCTTCCCAGGGAGTAAGCAGAGTCCATTTGAATGGACTAGTGGATTTTCTACGTCTGTTCTAATGCAAATCTCCTCGGTCACCTAAGGCTCCCATGGTGGGTAAACAACCTAATGTGTCAGCTTTCCCTACTGAAGATTACAGTTTCTGATCTCAGCACTGTCTTATTGCTGCGAGCAAAACAGTGGTACTGATGTTGCAACTTCCAGGCTACTCTCTCCTGATAATGAATGGGTTGGGTTATTGGCCGCTAGCATGGACAAAAATATGACAATCAGCCTCTTCATTATATAAAAGTCTACAGTGAGGCCAGTGCCAGACAACTTGCTGACTATTAGAGCTCACAAGTCCAGAAGCCCGTGCAACAATTCCTTTTTCTTCGCCACCATGGATCAGGTCCTGGGCTCATTCAGCCAAAGTGTTTTAATCCAGCATTTCCACCGCAGCAACTTGCACCTCCAGGAACAGATCTGCAAGCCCTGCAAAGCACAGCTTCAGCATGCAAACGTTTTCCATGCATTGCCTGCAAACGTGCTGGACTAACCTTTCCTACGTCTGCCTGCAGCTCTAAATCCTCAGCGTTCCAACAGCAAACGAAAACAAACTCGAAGCCATTTGCGCTTCCCAATAAATAAAGAAACAAACATTTGGATTAAATCTCATTTACCTGCAGCGATAGAAATTCAAAGGCACAAGCAAAACGTGAAGCCAGAGCAGATGTGAGAAAGTGCTAAACCCAAGTGCAGGATTTAGAAGAGTCTCTTCTAGTGCACATTCTGAAGCAGCAATCGATTCCCTAAGCACTTGTTACCAAACTGGAGACGTTTTCTCTCTACAACACTCTGAAAACTTTGAGCAACTCGTTTACGATTCTTTTCTTCAGCAGATTAACAGCACATCCACTAGAAGATGAATTAAAAATGAAATTAAAAAAAAAAAGACAGCAGGAAGGGGAAACCAGAAGAGAGCAGGACAAACATCTCAAGCTATTTACAAACATTTTTATAATGACTAGAAATCACAGAGCCCTCTTTGGCTGTTTAAAAATAATAATAATAAAAAAGACCAACAACAAAACATGGTCTAAAAAAAAAAAATAAAAGGAAAAAACAGCTGTGAGTGAGCACAGGGCCTGATTTTCAGAGCTGCTGAGCACCCAGAAGTCCATCTGAAGGCAGTGGAAGTGCTGAGTGCTCAGCAGCTCTGCAGCTCAGGCCCGAGCTGGATGGTCTATAGCAGCCAAGCAGAAGTGGGATGGAGGGAGGGAAGGGGGTTTGTTGCAGAGAATCTGTCAGAGAAGTGCTGCTACGTTCGCGAGTCGTAAAGCTAGCTCGCTCTCATCTAGGGGGGAGAAAAAAAGTTAATTCATAGGGCTCACAGGGCTTGCATTTGTCAAGGAGCAGGACGTCAATGCTATCATTATCAGGCAAATCAGCCAGGCGTTTAATGGTAGAATCAGGAGACATTTGCTCTCCACTATCAGCATGACATCATAACCAAAGCAGCCTTCGGCGAGGGGGGAGAGCCGGGGCAAGGCAAGGGCTGCGCAGACTTCGCACTTGTGCTCGGCTTTGCCCCGGCAGCACCCAGAGCAGCATCCTCTGCTTCCACACGCTTCCAAACCCACCCCCCGAAAACGCTTGCGAGGGGCTGGGGTCGACACACCATCTACAAACTCCCGCTGGAAATTGCTGGTTTTCATCCTTTCGGTCACCTCCATCCTCTGTCAAACGGGGGACGCACACACACACATTAAAACCCCGCTGCCTCTCCGGCTGCAGAAGGAGCTGGTTGGTTAAGTCAGGCAATTTTCAGCATACACAGGCACATGCAGCCGCGATGTATTACGCGACGAGCAGCAACGTAACAGCAACACACATTTCCCTGCCACGGCAGCTGTAATTATACAACTCCAGCAGCACAAAATGCCAAACTGCTCGGCTATTTTCTTCCCCCGGCATCGCCACAGGTACACGAGCACGCCACCGAAACCTCACCTTGGCCAAAGAACTGAGGGGGGGAAAAAAAAGTTATGAAAGCAGACAGAAAACCTAAAATCCCTGAGGCTACAAAAAAAACCCGCTATTGAGAAATAA
Organism: Ceyx melanurus; assembly: GCA_024611195.1. Lineage (NCBI taxonomy): Eukaryota > Metazoa > Chordata > Aves > Coraciiformes > Alcedinidae > Ceyx > Ceyx melanurus. The sequence continues at coordinate 933 of JANHGL010025056.1, read as the reverse complement.
CCCAAGAGACCACATAGGGAATGTAGCAGCTTTCAGAAGCACTTCTCATCTTATTTGCACTTAACCTATTGACGCACTTATGCAGGTCACTTACTTTTCGGCTATGTTTGAACCCTTTATAATCATGCAGCTCGCCGCGGTTTTCACTCGGGCTTTTGGGGTTTTTTTTTTGCAAACAAGTTTTCATTAAAAAAAAAAAAGAGAGATCCAATTATGCAAATCTGCTGCCGGATAGGTAGTGAATATTCAACATGACGGTGATACTGTAATAGTTCAACGCAACGCACTGTACTGGACAGATTTATGAGGCAACGTCACTACTACGCTCTGGTCCTCGCCGTAGCATCTTGAAGTTAATTAAAGCTGCAATGTCCACTTTTCCAACCACCCTCCTCCTCATTCAGGTTTACTATTTCAACATCAAACCGGCAAGGGGGCCTCCCGCCTCTCTCCCTACATTTAAGCAGCCTTCCACACTCAATGAACAATGAACAAAGATTTGAGTGATAGGAAGAGGGGGAGAGAAAAAAAAAAATTAAAAAAAAAAATCTCCGCAGGAATAATCAAATCCGGTTTAAACAAGCAAAAATATAGTTTCTAATATTAAACTAGAAAAGAAAACATTCTTCTCCAAGAGAACGTGCAAAGGCGCTTAGCCAACCCCTTCAGAAAGGGTCTAAAAGCAGCAGCCAGTCCTTTTTATTTCGAGCAGTGAATGAGCCCAAACAAGGCTTCTAAACTTAATTATGACACTTAAAATAGTCTTTTTCCACATAAGCGGGGAGGCTCGCCGCTGCTATCTGTATCAAGCGGTCAAATCAGCTCAGCAAACACGGCCCCTGTTGGATTTATTTTAAACTGCACGGGGGGGGGAAAGCAAAGGAGAGGGAGGGGGGTGCGGCGACGGGGGGGAATGCCCAGCCCCGCCGAGGG